>MU968450.1:2738045-3042076 GCA_034641835.2 Pinus albicaulis
TGTTGACCTAATTACTAATGGTCATAAGTCCTAGGGTTTGGAAACAAGCCCTAGTCAAAGTTGGAATTTATAGGATAATGTTATTTGGGAAATCTAGGGTTTTGCAGCTAAACCCTAGGAGTAGTTAAATTCTCTAGTATGTATAGAAATCTGGAATCTATGAATCTATTTAGTGATTGTTGAGAATTTGTAGATGGAAAATCTAGGATTTACAACAAACCCTAGTAGAAGCTATTCAAGTTGATCATGTTGTGATTGTTTTGGTTGTTAAATCTCATGTATGAAATCTAGGGTTTACATGAAATCCTAGTGTGAAGTCTAACATATGAATTCTGAAAGTTATTACATACTTTTCTTTTATTTTTTTTTACTTATTTCCTGGGATTGCTATATGAAAGAACATGTCATCTGACATCTTGATCGATTTGCTTATGTGATTTAGGGTTTGTAACAAATCCTTGGCTAAAGTTGAAGTCTTGAAGTATAGTCTTTTGTTGATTATGTTTATAAATTCTAATACTTCCGCTACTATAAGATTTCATTACGATTAACTTCATGCTTCTATAGATTTGGTTGTACTTGTTGTCTAAGTTGTGCAAGTACATCATATTTAAAGGTGGCAAGATGTCAATAATAGAAAATGACCTATTAAGCATGATTATGATGAGAAGTTGATTTCCCCAAATTGAAGGCTTTGGATAGAAAAATATCCTTAGCTAGAGAGAATTATAACATAGTTTTTGATTGGAGAATATGTTCTTTGAAGTAGGAAACGAAAATGGGAATCTTTTGTCAAAGATTCGATTGATAGTCCTGCTGTGGTAAGCTGAGAAGCAACATCCAGAAAGACCTCGAAGGTTTGAACTTTGTATTCGATTATGTACATTTGAAAGTGTACTGCTGATTGGGGTTGTGTTTGTACAGGTAAATCTCTCGAAGTTTTTGATAGCATGTTGGTCACCGATCAGTTTGATTAGGAGAGATTTGTTGTTGAGGCTTTGTCAGTGAAGCATTGCTTGGGAGGACATCTGGCCAACACTTTGTGTTGATGCCCAAGTCCCAAAGTAGGGAGGGTGGTGTTGGTCATAGAGCTCTGATCTCGGATACACACTCGGATCCCTGGGTTGATTGTTAGTAAGTAAGCCCGATGGTACCTAGAGAGGCTGAAAGCGTTAGTCCATCTTAGTCCCACTCAAATAGATTTCCTTGGTCAAGAATCTAGTCTGTGGCATTGCGGTTCCTAAATTGTTGAGAGACCTTGGATAGATTGCCCTGGTCAGGAATCTAGTCCATGGTATTGAGGTGCCTAAAATTCTTCATAGTTCACATGGTTTGAAATCTTCCTTGTACTTGTATATTATGAATACCTCCCTAGTTAAGAGGGGGTGTTGAAGAATGTAACTAGTTTTGGTCTTCATTAATGTATTTGAGTCACTATGTAATGTACTTGTCAAAAGAATAAAGAAAATAATTTTTATTATTGTCACAATGACTTATTAAAGCATAGGTTTCATGCTTGGGTCATTATGTTTTAGGTCAAAGTCCCCATTGAGGACTTCTAGGATTTATTCTGAGTCTATAAAGTCATTGTACATTTAAAAAGACCCTTCTTGGGATTTTGAATCATGTAAAAAGGTTTAGTATTGAGTCAAATATGAATTATGTCACCTCCACACCAAGTCGGCTTCAAGATGATTGTTGAAATTTGCAACAAGAAATAGTGAAATTAGCATCCATAAACAACAAGAAAATGCACACACACTAGTGTGGGATCACAAGTCACACAGTGATGGATCCTAGCAACACATTAGTGTGTAACCAATTTTTTAAATAAATTGGAAAATTAATTGTAATATTATCTCATAAAAACTTGTAATAGTTAACTAAGTGTGTTAGACTTAGTTAGCTCAATAATTTCGATTTTAGGGTCAAAGGATAGGCATGTAAAGTGATTCTATTATTAACAGGGTCCAGTTTCAGTTGTAGCACTAGTGTGGTGTGAGTGCAATCAGCTAACTCACATTAATTGAGTTAAAATAAGTTTAACTAGTTCTAATTGTTTGATGAGCTAGTGGAAGATCAAGTGAATTAAAATAGATTTAATTCACCAGTAGTGATCTACCAAGTAACTGACGATTCACTATTTATAGCTGCATGATGTTAATTCTGGTGGATATCCAATTGAAATAAAGGTTCAAGGCTAGTAAACTATCAGTTGTATTTTTATCAAATTTCCCAGATGCAATTATAAAACCATGGGAAGCCCATGATGAATTTCACAATCAAGGAAGGTTGAATTTCCTATTTAATAGGGGTTTAATTCTCTAGGGATTGTGTAAGCAGGGTAGGCTAAGGGTAGGCTGATAATTAGCTATGTGTTTGTCCAATTTTGCCTAGATCAGTGTGAAGCAATTGGTAGAGTGTATGAGGTGGTGGTGATCACAAATACATTTTATTGTTTCATGATTCCTTGGCTGATTATACAATAAATATGGAAGGGTTTTAAGAAGTTTCTTTCCCTGGGAATATATGGTGTTATGTGTTGATTTAATTCTTTCTCTTACTTGCATGTGATTGAGCGATCGTGTTTTATATTCCACAAATATTGTAGAAGGATTCAATATCTTGTTTTAGTACATTGCATGATCAGATTAAGTCCATTTATATAATTTCTACATGGTACTATAGCCTGGGTAGATATTTTCCTACATGGTATCAGAGCGCCAGGAATCACAATAGTGGAGAAGAAATTGAGTTTGTGTTGAACAATATTCAAATTTGCAGGTACTTTATTTGGATCTATAAGCTGATCAAGATGTATTTCAATGGCTTGAGACTCAAATATGCACTTGATGGCAGTTCAACTTATATTTCATAGAAATATAGAATGGAGGCAGTGTTAGAGGACAATGGGTTGAAGGAATTCATAGATAATGATATTCCCAAGCCCGCAGTAGTAGATGCCGAACTTCTTGATGCATGGGAGAAGAAGGTAGAAAAGGTGAGGAGGATCTTATTAGAGGGAGTTAGAGATCATATTGTCTCGATTCTCCATGGAAAGGCAACTCCATATGCTATGTGGAATGCCTTGAGGTCATTTCAAAGCGTGACCCTGAAAATTGGCACTCAAGGACAAGTGGAAAATCAAAATGGAAAGAGGCGATACAATCCATAGAGAGTACTTGACCAATTCACTCAATGTTGAGATGAGCTTGGAAGTGTTAGGATCTGTAGGCGATGATGACAGTAGGAGCCTAGATGTAGAAATTTTTGAATCTTAATTCTTATGCATAAATTATTTCTGTTAATCCGGTTAAGCTTCTCCTACTTATACAAGTTATCAACTGAATAAATTCAAGTTAACATCAAAGCAAAACACATAACAGATCTCTACCAATTTAGATCTAGAATAAGCACATGCACACATAGACAAAGTGACACAGTTATTTCTGGATAAACTGTCCCCGGAAAAACCCAATGTGGGAAAACCGGTCTCTGGCTGCTGGAGGGCTCTATTATTAAGAATATTTATGAATACACAACTCTGGGTTCCAGATCTGGAAAACCCTACAGAGAAAACTCTAGATTTGCAGCACCTAGGCAGTCTAGGCCAAAAATACCCAGACAGTCCACACCCTCAAGCAGGTTTTGAGCTTCGGCGAGATCTAGGCCTGAAGCCCGGATGCCTTACGAAAGAATATTGTGTCGGCCTGCAGAGAGCCTCCAAATGTTAAGTAGTACATATTTGGAAGACTGCGTTACCTAAATTGGAGTGAGCAGTCACCTACGTTACTAAGAGATGCTCGTAACCCACGAGGTTTCACGAAATCACGTTGTCGCTAGCTGCACATTGCCTCTTTGTCTGTTTCTTTGTAGATTTATCATGCGACCTCTTTTGTAATCTATTTGCTACTTCCGTCTGTTGCTACTTGATGCTGCTTTTAACATTGCCTTCCTACATGCTGTCTTTCCTGATCTTTTATCTGCTTCTTGTGTATTCTAGACCACGGGATCAGATCATCCCCATGGTCTAAATTCCCCTCTCTACAACTGAAACACTTGAGAATTCTTAGCAACCCCACCCTAGAATCTCAGCTTAGCTTCAGTGCTCTGCCTCTGTGTGTCTTACAAATGACCCCAAGCCTTTCCTTTATACTTTTCTCGTTGACAAATCAACGACCAAGATTAAATCTTTAATCAATGGCTAAGATTAAAAGAAAGCATGATCCGTGTGACTTAAGACAATTTCATCACATGTTTAATTAAATTCACTTTAATTATTTTATTTTCCTAAGTTTTAACTTAGGAAATACATTAAAATAATTAATTAATTTAATATCTCCTAAACTAGATGAAATTTCCCAAATCCATTTCTGGGTCTTGTAGATCAGGTGAAATCTAGTCCTTCCTCAAAATTTAGGACCTAGAGCACAACTGATGCTACCCCAAATACACAAAATCTCAACACCTAGCACTTCTAGGCCTTCCCAAGAGCTGACATAGTTACCAGGACTCTGTGAATGGGAGGGAGAAGTTACCAAATTGGGAGCGACTAAGGTCAGATTTGGTACAAGAAGAATTTTGGCGGAATACCAGGGATGGATCCTCATCCAAGATTGATGATGAGGAAAATTGTGCCTTGGATGGTAAGGCAAAGAAGGGGAAGGGGAAGGAGTCCTAGTCCAAATCTGAGATCGGAAAAGAAGGCAAGAAGCGCGACATGTCAAAGGTGAAATGTTTTCACTGTCATGATCATGGACACTATGCCACAAAATGTCCACAAAAGAAGAAGGACAACAAGAAGGCTCCAGGAACTGCAGTGGGTGAAGCTTTGGCCTCACAGTTTGAGTTGGACTTCTCTCTCATCGCATGCATGGCATCAACTGTGATGGAATCTATGTGGTACTTGGATAGTGGAGCATCTTTCCACATGACGGGAAACAAAGAACTCTTTAGTAGCTTGGAGGAGAAGGATCTTCAGATGCACATCGAGATAGGTGATGATGGGAGGTATAACGCTTTTGGGATTGGTACTGTTACTTTCCAGAGATATTCAGGTAAACCTTTCTTATTAAAAGATGTCATGCATATACCAGGCTTGAAAAAGAATTTAGTTTCAGTTGCTATGTTGGAGGATCTTGGATATGATGTGGTTTTTAGTGAAGGAAAGGCATTCCTTTGTCACAAAGCCACAACACAGGTGGAGGATTGGGGTTCGTGTGAAGAACCTCTAGAAACTTGATGTAGATGGCTACGCAGCATTGAGCAGTAAAGCAGGGAAGGTGGTGAGCCGAGATACTGGTGAGTTATGGCACAAGAGATTGGGCCATCTACACCACAGTGCTTTGAGGACCATGCAACAAATTTCTACAGGTCTTCCAAAGGGTACTCTTGTGTAGATACTAGATAGACACATGTAAGTGATGTACCATGGGGAAGTATACTAAGGCCACCTTTCATGAGACGGAGAACCGAGCAGCGACAATCCTTGAGAAAGTTTACTCAAACGTGTGTGGACCATTCTCTACGCCTTCCACAACAAAGCATAGGTATTATGTAATTTTTGTTGATGATTTTTCTAAAAATTGTTGGTTCTTCTTTTTTTGTGAGTTCAAAGCACAGGTAGAGAAAGATATGTGGAAGAAGGTGAAGGCTCTAAGGAGCGACAATGGTGGTGAGTATATCTTTAATGAATTCAAGAGCTCTTGTGCCAAAGAAGGAATTCAGAGAGAATTGATTGCACCTCATAACCCACCACAGAATGGGGTTGCAGAAAGAAAGAATAGAACAATTGTGTGAGCAGCACAAGCTATGTTACATGATCAGGGCCTACTGTTGCATCTGTCAACAAAGGCATGAAACACAACATTATTTGTGTAGAACCGGAGTTCTCATCGGATACTTGGCATGAGTACACCAAAGGAGGCTTTTTCAAGTAAGAAACCAGATGTTTCATATTTTAAAAATTTTGGCTCATCTGTCTATTGCCATGTGACCAAAGAAGCCAAGAAGAAGCTAGAACCAACAACAGAGGTTGGGATATTTTTTGTGGGGTACACCGATACTCCCCACAACTGTTGGGTGTATTTTTCAGATAACAGGATGACAATTGTCAGGGGAGATGTTAGATTTGATTTGGAGAAAGCCATGCGATTGTCCCTTGAGAGGGGGCTTGTTTTGCATGCAGATGAAGAGCTCTTAGTTCCAAAGGATGAACCTCAAGATGTGGAGCAACCACAAGATGAGGATCATGGAGTGGCAGAAACCACTCATGCAGAGCAATCCAATAGAAATGGTAGGAAGCGCACCAGAGAGGTTGACAGATTGATGCGAGATGCGATAGAGCATGTAGGAGCACCTACATCACATCACAGGCAGAGAAGGTCCCCATATAAGTACACTGGATACATGGCTCTTATGAACGAGTGTATTGTGACAGAACCATCCTCTTTTGAGGAAGCAGTGCAGCAACCAACATGGGTTGATGCCATGGTTGAGGAGTATGAATCCATTATCAAAAACAATGCAGGGGAAGTGGTCCCAAGAGCAATGGGGAATTCAGTGGTTGGATCCAGGTGGATCTACAAGGTGGCTCAAGCAGAGACCTCCAGGAGGGGGAAATTTGGAGCCAGATGGGTAGAGGGAGTACATGCAGCTATACCTCCAGGTGTGAGGTGGGGCGATGTGCAGATATGATCCCAAGAAGAAATTTGGGCAGGGTCCATTGAGATGGTGTGTCATGGATTGAACCTGGCTACGAGGAGCCTATAGTACAACAATAGTGGGAAGGATCAGTTGGATTGATGCAGTCAGATGTCAGGAAGACAAAAGTCAGAGTGACAGGTGTCAGATACTGGAGCGCAGATCAGAGTTGGCAGTAGTGCAGAGTGCATGGATGCAGATGTCAGCAGCACAGAGAGTCTAGTAGACATGTGCAGTAACTAGTAGCAGTCAGAAGACTCTGATAACAGATGCATTATACTGATTTAGTTGTTTGAAGGCTATTCAGTTTCGAGAGAGTTGCATGTGCGAACAACATTAGGAAGTGTTGCATGCAAGAACATTCCAAAGGTACCGGATTGGGACATATTAATTCCATTCTTGTTGAGAGGGAGTGTTGAAATTTGCAACAAGAAATAGTGAAATTGGCATCCAGAAACAACACACACACTAGTGTGGGATCACAGGTCACACAGTGATGGATCCTAGCGACACATTATTGTGCAACCAGTTTTTAAATAAATTGGAAAGTTAATTGTAATCTTATCTCATAACAACTTGTAATAGTTAAATAAGTGTGATAGACTTAGTTAGCTCAAGAATTTCGAGTTGAGGGTCAAAAAATAGGCATGTAGAGTGATCCTATTATTTACAGGGTCCAGTTGTAGTTTTTGCACTAGTGTGGTGTGAGTGTGATCAATTAACTTACATTAATTGAGTTAAAATTAGTTTAACTAGTTCTAACTGTTTGATGAGCTAGTGGAATATCAAGTGAATTAAAATTGATTTAATTCACCAGTAGTGATCTACCAAGTAACTAATGATTCACTATTTATAGCTGCATGCATGCTAATTCTGGTGGATACCCAGTTGAGACAAAGGTTCAAGGCTAGTAAACTATCTGTTGTATTTTAGGCAAACTGCCCAAGTGTAGTTATAAAACCATGGGAAACCCATGATGAATTGTGCAATCAAGGAAGGCTGAATTTCCTATTTAATAGGGGTTTATTTCTCTAGGGATTGCATAAGAAAGGTACGCTGAGGGTAGGCTGATAATTGGTTATGGGTTTGTCCAATTTTGCCTAGATCAGTCTGAAGCAATTGGTAGAGTGTATGAGGTTGTGGTGATCACAAATACATTGTATTGTTTCATGATTCCTTGGTTGATTATACAATAAAGATGGAGGGGTTTTGAGCAGTTGCTTTCCCCAGGAATATCTGGTGTTGTGTATTGATTTACTTCTTTCTCTTACTTGCATGTGATTGAGCGATCATGTTTTATCTTCGGCAAATATTGGAGAAGGATTTAGTATCTTGCTTTAGTACATTGCATGATCGAATTGAATCCATTGATATAATTTCTACACGGTATTATAGTTGTGCAGAGATTTTCTACAGTGATCAAGTCGGCCTCAAGACAAGTAATTCGAGTTCACCTCAAGCCTATATATACAAGGAGATTGAATTCATTTGGAGTGTCCTCTCTCTCACATAGAAATTCGATATCTACAACTGCATAGGAAAAAGCGCGAAGTCAAGGAAGAAGCCTAAAAGATTGCGAGTTTGGAAAAGCTAAAGGAGAAAAGGAAAATCGAAATTTTGGTCTCTCTCTCTCTCTCATGTGCCCTGGATTGGAAGATCGAATTCCCTCATATTTTTTTGTTGCTTCCAGTTGCTACATGGTGTTGCTGCCAAGAGAAGAATAGGTCGAAGTTGCTATTGCTGGATGATGGTTCCTTGAGAAGTTGTATTGGGTCAAAATCGAACTCCCTAAGTCAAGATCGAAGTCTTTTCTCCAATTGAAGTCCCTGAAGCAAGGTCGAAGTTTCTAGGTCGAAGGAAGTGTTGCATAGAGAAGAATAGGTGGATGTTGCTATTGTTGGATGATGGTTCCTTGAGAAGTTGTATTGGGTCAAAATCGAACTCCTTAAGTCAAGATCAAAGTCTTTTCTCCAAGATCGAAGTCTATGAAGCAAGGTTGAAGTTTCTTGGTCAAAGGAAGTGTTGCATATTGCTGCTGCTACTACCAGGTCGAAAGTAAGATAAAAAAGAAGGTCGACTTGGTGTGGAGGAAGTGTGAGTCAAGATCTAGAGTCTCAGGAAAACTATTGAAGGAAGAATTACTGATTGGGTTTTCCCCTAGAGTGGGGTTTTTCCCTTACTGTCCATCTATATTTGGTGTCGTTGATCTATGTGCTATTGCTTTGATATTTTCTTGATGAACTAAGAGAAAAGAAGATAATAAGAAACTAATAAGAATTAAGGAACATCACAAGTAAATTATCAAGAACAAGAAAATCTTTCTACCTTTTTGATTTTCTAACAAAATGTCCCCGGAAAAAACCCAACTTGGGAAAACCATTGCAACAGTTGAGGGTTTTTATTATTAAGTAGTAGTGAAATTTGAGCACAATCTATGGATGCCCAACTTATAATCCAAAAAACAAGAAAATTTGGGGAAAAAATGATTTAAGGGAATTACCCTTCTTCCGCAAGCAACCCAAGAACAAGTTTCCTTCAGAAACTCGTCCTTTGTGTTAGCCTTTGCGCAGATCCTATAATGTCTAGACTTTGAACAACCTCTGATGAAGTCTTTCTGCTTGTCTCTGCTGAGGAAATCACTTCTCCAACAGTCTGGACCCTTTGCCTGACCTCTGGAACTGAAAACGAATTTTCCTCCAGTTAAATTGAGTTTCTCCTATGAAGCAACTGCATAATCTTTTGCGTTGCCTCACTGGGAATAACTCAACCCCTTTCTGCTGCCTCTTCGGATTTGGAAAACTTCTTCTGGATCACTGCCTCTGCCCCTCACTTACTCTGCTTCGATCTTTGGCTCTCCGACAAATTCTACTGCTCTGGAAATCGATCTGCCAAGGGTATCAAACTATTGGTGTGTATTCTCCAAGTTCCCATCGACTTCTTCTTATAATCCTCTATTGGGACTCCAACGACCAAGGCTAAATATTTATCAAGGGCTAGGGTCATCTTGAAGTCGATCCATGTGAGTTTCTAGACTATTCTTACCTTGACTAAAACAATTCTGTTTTATTAACCAGTTTTCCTAAGTTTAGACTTAGGAAACATTAAAAAATAGGTTAATAATCTAATTAAGTCATCTCTAGGTGGAATTTCCAAAAACAATTTATGGGTTTTGGAGATCTCATGTATTCTAGCCTCTTCCCCAAATTTCGTGGCTAGTACACATCCGATGCTACAAAAATTAACATTATGGTTCAACCACTTGTTTCTTAAAGTTCTTAATTTTTGCAAATTGGTATTTGGTGAGGTTTCCATCATGGAATAACTTGTTAGAAGGGGAGAATAACTTTCTCTTGCCATGGAGTTGGTTATGCATTGACTTGAAGTCAAATTTGATTGAGGCCCTTTCAAGGGCACTCTCTTGTAGATCAGGGTATCATGGAGGAACATGACACCTTCTTGTCCTACTGGCTAGCGGCTAAAGGCCAACTCCCTTGGTAAGGTGAGAGAACAAGTTTATAGTAAAGATTACTATTCATGTTAAAATGTCTAAAACATTAAGTAAAAGCACTTGATTGCAAAATGGTTAAATTACCTTTCAAGTGGTAGCCCACCCTAATTCAAGAGGAATTTCGAATGGTGAGAGATGCATGCCAAATGCAAATGGCGGAGGAATGTGGCATATAACCATCATTGAGCAATATGTAGAGCTGTTGGTTGGCTCGATGTCCAAGATAGGAGAAAAGTTTTCTGCTATAGGGTTAGCCATTTTCGATGGGTAATAGGTCTCTAACAGGCAAGCAGCTAATAAGCATGTTTCTCAAGGCAAGATGTGTCTTGTTCAATTGGTACAATCTAGGGATTAATCTCAAAACCTCAATTTCCAAGTTTTCAAAGGGTAAAAGCCTAATCCAAGTATGAAACTCCACGAAACCCTAACAACTTTTAAAGACAAGAGAGGTCATGTAAAAATGAAGCTCTATGAGAGATAAGATAATTATATTAATGTTCAACAAACAAATGACCACAAAAGTAGGTCTATGGGAATTTTGAGTACAATGGGACTACTAAAATATGTTGAACCTTAGTGTCTTTGCTCCAAGAAGACGAGAAGAGTAGACAATGGTGATGATGAAAGGACTCTCACCCTTCCCTATATATATGGGATGTAAGGGAGGTCAACAATAAATATGTTGGCCTAAAACCTTACAGTTAATTGATAACGACACATGTAAATTTAGATATGTGGAGCGCTACAATCCATCGATGCACATGTTATGCTCTAAGGTGATGTCTTTCACAAGCAATTCTTCAAATTCAAGGGTGCTACATGAGATGTCTCCAAGCCATGTACTGCATTGTCTTCTCTCCTTTCACTAACACTATTGTAACCTAGGCATACCCAAGATAACTACAAGTCTCAATTAAAGTATCAAAGCTACCCCATTTTGTGTGGGGCTAAATACCCTCGTCTTGAGTGAGAAATGTTCCTCCAAAGTAGGGTGTCTTGTAAGCAACATCCTTGAAGTGGCTACCACATGGAACATCACCTAGCAATCTAAAGATTTTCAATCCCTTCAAGGAAGATTGTCATGGAAGCAATCAACTGAGGTTAAGCATCCCACTAAGCCATCTCCTGTGTGGAAATTTGTCATAGGCATGTGCTTAAGTTTCAGTTGTGGAAAACGCTAGCCTACTATCCCTGTTTAAGGCATTGTTATCCAAACCTTAAACAAAATAAATATTGCATGGGAATTTGAAACAGTATTGCGAAAATCATGATTTTTTCCGCACAAAGATTTAATCGATGATTTTTTCAAAATGAAAAAATCGTAAAAATCGCCAAAAAATCACGAAAAAATCGGCAAGATTTTTTCCAAAATGAAAAAAATTGTGATAAAAATTATAAAAGTCGCGATAAAATCGTAAAAATCGCCAAAAAATGATCATAAATCGTGGATGCTTTAGATACTTAAAAAATTGAAAAAAATGATTTTTTTAATGTTTCCGATGTTTTGCTGATTTTTACCAATTTTTTCCCGATTTTTACGATTTTTTGGACCTATTGACCACTGTAGTAGCACCTAATGATTATATGAAGACTCCATGCCCAAGGATGAACCAAAGGACACTTGTACCATCAAATATCATCATATCACCAGAGTTTTTAAGCTCAACTTCTACTTCTCATTATTTTCTCTTGTAAACGGGTTCCACGCCCTACGGGGAATTATAACAAGTGATGTTAGTAATGATGAATTTGAGTCAGTATTGAGTCTTTAACAGGCCTAGGTATCTTGGGACCTTGCCAACAAGTGAGTATTACTCAGGGAGGTTTTTTTACTCGGTTAATTATCATCTCCCTATCAGGACTTAATAATTAATTGAGTTTTTTCTTCCAATTTTACCCCAAATTCGGAGTACGGCTTGATGGTGAGGCCTTGGGTGAGTCCTAGTGTCTAGAGTCGATGTATATTACCATACTAGATCACACAAAAAATTTCGTGGAATTTGGTTAGGTCTAGGTAGTGATTTTTTAGTTTTTTAGATTTCCCGCAAGTAGAAAATTGCAATAAAAATTGTAATTGAATTGTAATAAGTGTTGTCTAGAGAATTTGTATGGGTTATGAGTAATTAAAATTACACCTCTCACCCTCAACTTTCTACTATGACACACTTTGAGGGGTTAAAAATGTGTTTTGAACCCTCAAAATCCAATTTTCCTAAGTTTAGTGGGAAATATGGCAATTAATTAAGCCAAAAATTAAATAAATGGAGAAAAATAAATATCCACACATACTAAATGAGGTGGAAATGAGGTGAAAAATTATGGAGTTAAAGTGAAGTCACAAGGTGATGTGGACTCCTAAAATCAAGGAAATGACATGTGCTCAAATAAAATCGAATTTCGGGCATTAAATGAGAGCTGCTTACTTGGAAATTCGAATTTGTGAAGTTAATGCACATTTGAGAGGATTTGGGAGAATATTTGGTGGAGATTTTTGTGGGAAATTGTCCCCACATGAGTTACCATCCATATACACATGTCATTCCATCATAAAATTCGAATTTGACACAGAAGGGAAGAAGAAAATGATGTCCACTTACCATAATTCGATTTTTACACTTGGCAGTGGAGCTCTACTAATCAAACTCGATATTGCCTTGTGATCTCCTCCCTCTCACCACTTGGCATTTGGTTATTCATTGGGTTTGCTCCCATTCTCTTATATAAGTGAGCTTTGGGCTCTTATTTGCAATATTGTTTACTAGCTATTGTGCTTGCGAAAGCGCTGCTATTTTGTACTCTTTTCAAGAATATCAATAAAAAGACTTTGGGGGTCTATTCATGAGTCTTCTTTCTTAGAGCATGGTGCATTGTAAGCTATTGGTATAGTCTTTTCTATGCTTTGAGTTATTTCATTTTCCATGTATTCTTGTGAACTTGCTAATGCACAACTATCTTGTATTAACACTTGATTTGAAAGTAGGCTCTAGAAGTTGAAAGTTCTAGTTTAGTTTCAAATAAATTTCTAGAGGTTTCAATTCATTGTTTGCTTATCTAAATCTACATGGACTAATGTGTGACTTGAGTATTTAGAAGATTTATTTTTGGATCAAGCATGAGGGGAAGTCTTTGGGAGACCAATTCACTCTTGAAGCATTTTCAAAAGAACTCTCATTTGTTATTTGGATTTTCATAGTTTATCTTACGAAAAAGTGTCTTGCAATGATTCGTTTGGACATAGTTTGTATGCATGCAATTCTTTAAAAATATTTCACTTTTCATTGTGTTTCATTGGATCGTATTTTTCGATTTAAAGAGCTTAAGCATGGCTAGACAAAGAAGAGAGTTTACTCATCCTCTTTGGCTTAGCCCTTTGTAGATTATTGTGTAATATTTTGTGATTTTCTTTGTCTAACACTTGGTTGGTTTTTTGTAGCCTTCTTTTTTTAACTTGTTTTCTTGTAGCAATTTGTGGGATTTACCTTCAAGAAACTGCTAACAAATTGTTGTAGGACCTTTGAGCTCTAATGTCAAACGAGGAGGACTCTCTTTTTTTCTTTTTGGTTGTGGGAAGTTAAGAAGCTTCCTTGAGGAAGGTTGAGTTCCTAAGTTGCACAAAACGGGGAAACAAAAACGAGTTTCCGAAACGGGAAGCGATACGAAACGCGACCTCCCTAAATTTTGGAAACGGGGAAACGCGATATATATATATATATATATATATATATATATATATATATATATGTTATAATTTAAATTTATATTAGAATTTAGGACATTTAAGAAATGTTATGTGAAATCATAAAACATACATGATAAATTCGAAGCATAAACTATTACAAGTTACAAGACATTTACTCATGAATGATAACAGACACATAATAAAATAGCAATATCGAAATTTCCAAAACCAACCTTTATTATGTATCAAAATCTCAAAATCAACCTTTATTATATATATGAGGCTGCAAGTACAATAAAGACTATTAGGCTGCAAGTACAATAAAAACTATGAGCATGTCAAGTCAAGGTTTTGTTTGAGTGATGAGTACATTTTTAATAGGGTCACGATAGAGGAGTTTGACAACCAATGCCACTAACATCAAGGTACATAGAGGGATTGGTGCTCTTGATTAAATACGAGTTCCATGCAATCAAGTTCATGAGTTCCATACATGACAAAATTAGATGGAAACATTTCAATCACTCAATCCTGAAATCTTGAAAAATTGAAAAGTCTGCTGGATTTTGAATGAGATCTAAAATTCTACTTTCTCCATATGAAATCCAATGAGGTCGGAACCACTCTCAAACATCTCGAGTCATTTCATGGTAATGTTAAAAATTTAAGTAAAAGGATGAAAATGAAGATTAAGGATAATGTCACTTTTACTTTATAAATTTAACATTACCATGAATCACATATAAATACTAGGGCCATAGGCTTGATCATTAGAAGCGAGAGTCTTTTTATAAGTTGAGAGAGCCATCTAGATGCATCCAAAAGACACTTTCCACAATTAAAAATATAATAAAACACGAACCCCAAAAAAGAGCAAAAAGATTTAAGTTAAAATGACGGAAGCACGCCTATACAGCCTGGAAACGCGTTTCCGTCCGTACTGGGCACGTTTCCCCCAGAGGAAACAGCCCAGTACAGACGGAAATGCGTGTCCAGGCCGTACGGTACGGGGAAACATGTTTCCGTTTCGTTTCAAGGCGGAAACGGACCCCTACCCTACGTTTCCTGCAACTTAGTCGAGTTCCTTTTCTGGCTTCTTCTTTCTCTCTTGGCCATGAACATTGAGGGGGCTTAGCCTCTCTTCTTCACTTGTAAAAACCTGATTTCTATTGAGTCTTTATATTGTAAAAATTTCTCATCAAGAATAAGTATAAGACCTCAAGTTTCATTTGTAAAGGTTTTCCTTGAGCTTGTAGGAGGCTTCATAGTCTCTTACCTCTAACAACCAATAAAATTTCTGATTTTGGGAGCGTGAGTTTTACCCATTGGCATTCCAATCTCTCCATTTTTTGGAGAGGACTTGTGGTGTGATTTGTTGATCTCTTTAAATTGCATGCATCTCGTCTAATTGGTCAATTAATACAACCATGCATTTCATTCATTTCACTAGCTATTCACTTTGATTTGCTACAAGTTTCAAGTCTTTTCACTTTCATAGCAAGTCCAAACATTGGCATGCATGCACTTTTAACTTGAATCTAATTTGTCATGAATCTTGTTCGAAGACTACTTATGCTTCACCTTTAATTACATCTTAAATGTATCAAGTATTTGGGCAAGATTTCTCTATAAAGTAACATTCTATTTCATGTCAAGAGAATATATTTCAAGTTGAAGTTGAATTTTTATTTTCATGTTAATTTACTTTTCGATCTTACATGCCCCAAGCATCACTAAAGTTTACCTCCAACTTAAGTTGGTTGAATAGATATTTTAGGGACCCTCTACCTCTATGGACTCCTCACTGTAAGATCCAAACCTTTGGGCGAGGGTGAAGTTTGAGGATTAGAGTTCAATTGTAATCTTGCTTTATAGCTAACTAATAAAATAAATCAAGAGCGCTATCTCATCACATTTACTTGCCAATTTCTCAAACTTTTTGTTATGTTGATGGTTTAAAGTTTTACATGCAAATCTTATTTCAAGAAGCACTTTGGATGCAAGCATTTTAATATCTTAAATTTTGCGACAAGTTTAATTCTATGGGACTTGAAAATTTTCTTACTTTTGCAACTTCATTGCATGTTGTCATTTTAATGGTCATTATGCTTATGGATGATTGATATATCTTATTTCATTGGCAAATACCCTTTGGTGTTGCAAATTTTATTGCATGTTGTTATCATGGTCTAACATTTGTGTTTTTCTATCACCTCATTTACATTCTCCAAAGTAGATTACTAGTGTTATATTTTGGCAAGATATCTTCACATATTTTGATTCACCAATTTATTTATCTTAAAAAAATTCTCGTATCTTGCATTTATAATATCTTGTGAGAGCAGTTTCTTGTTTCACTTTTCAAGATTACTTTTGATTTCCATATGAAAGCATTTCACTTCATTTAAGCAAATACAACTTCATTTAAGCAAATAGAACTTCATTTTAAGAGCAATACTTTGAAGGCACTGGTTTTTCATATGTTTCATGTTTATCTTATGTATTGATGGTTATTGCTCATATCATTTTTTTGCTTGTAAATCTTAAGAAGTGATCTATTTAACTCTAACAACTCTCCTAGAAAATTCACATCTTTAACTTAGTTTTTCTTTAGGGACCACCTCCCATAGCTAACCTAAGAGATAGATTAAACAAAGAGAGTCGTGATTAGTGTGATAGCCCCTTCTCTGAGTTCCTTGCCACCAACCACACCTTGTGGGGTTAAAAGACTGTTCTCACTAACTTGTAGGTAGGTGTAGGCGGCAAGCGATAATAGGACCCTTGCCGATTTTATCTCGATCGTGATTTTCACAACATTGATTTGAACAACCATAAAATTGTTAAGAATGATAACATGTACTATGTAGTATACTAGGAGTTTGCATTGTTATCTTGCTGTTGTGGGTTCATTTTTGAAGAAGGTTGTGTAATTCATGTTAAAATTTTAAGCATTGTGGAAAGATGAAGATATGATTAGCAGCAAACATTTTTAAATTATATTCTTTTATTAGAATGTGGTCATTTGATCCAATGGGATTTATACCCTTTTGTTTGATAAGCTAGGTAGTTGTGTTACCCATACATTTTGACTATATGTAGTTACCTACCCGATGAGAGCTGTGACCTCAAAACGACATCTCCAACCTTACATATCCATTTCAAATACCTTTTTCTCCCTTTGTGTTTGTTGAATGAAGGCATTAGTATATTGGATTTCTCACTAAATATATGCACTGATTCAATTTGTGTAAGTTTCTATATGCCAGAAGTCATTTAGGTAATTTGGTTAGTTGCCATTTAAATGTTTATTTACGTTTGAAAGCTTCTAAGGTGACTTTTGTCATAGATAGTCACTAGTTGAATTCTTTGTATATAGACATCCATGTGGCAAGTCATATGTGGTTGTGGACGGGAAGATTAGACACATTTCAATAAGAAAAACCAAATGCATTTAGAAGAGAGTGGATATGTCATGATGACTTCCACTGGAAATTGTGTATCAAAGTACTTTTGTTGCTATTCGACCTTTCCAAAGTTATATAATCATTTGCCAGTCTGCTATTTACCTTTTCAAAGTTAGGTTCAAGTTTACAGAGAAACTATCTTCATGTTCTTTCTAAAATTGGAACCAAATAAGTTTTTAATCATCACATAAAAATAACTTACAAATTTTTTTTTTTTTCACTTTTTGATCACGGTCACAATCAAATTGAGGTTTAAGCACTTTCAGATCTTTTTGCCTTATTATCATGTAAAACTTTTAAGCACACAAAAGTGATGGAGACGTGATTTGAGACTAATGCAAAATGTATTTTTTTCTCTAACAATGAAGTCATTGAATGAAGGAATTTAATATAATGGATTGATTTCATTTATTTTATTTGCTGAATAGCTGTGCTTCTTGTAGACCATAAGTACCTCATTTATCTTTTTATTATTTTTTTTTTGTAAGTTTGGTAGTACCTTTCATTTTTCTCTTTTTTCACCTTTTTTTTTTTTTACTTCATCTTCATCAACATGTCCAGATACATCACCCCAATCGAGGGAATTGAACCTGTAATGAGTGCTATAACAATCCGCCTCATCACCGTTTAACCAAGACCCCACGGACCTCATTTATCTTTTTATTAGTCACTTATATAAATGTGAATTTTACACTAAATTGTTATCATATTGTGTATATCATTGGAGCTTTACAACTCAATACCCAAAAATTCAAGGGAGAAGGGAATTTATCGCTTTGAGAGTTTGCAGAATCTGACTAAGGAGATATCACATCTCTCTGACAGGCCATGCATCCTTAACTAATTTAATTAAGAACCAACATAGATCCATCTTAACCCCAGATCTTCCAAGCGTCAAGAGGAATCAAATCTCACGAGGTGCAAAGCTTTTCTCAAGTTATGCACTGAAAAAGAGGTTTGCATATTGAGAGATTTGATCCATCTCAATACTTGGTAGATTCTATGCTGGTGGAATTTAATTGACAATGATAACATTATAAGTATTTGTGATTAAAAGTTCCTATCACAATGTGTTTTTCAACTACTGAAAAAATGCAGTTTAGGCAAATGAGCATACAACAATGAAAGCAAGTAAGCATCAAAGGCTCATTTTAAATGGCCAAGTCAAAAGATCTCAGAATATAATGTACACTCTTTAAAAGAGTGTAGCTGGTGTTCATACTGGGAACCATGTCAAGCTTATTCAACTCGATAAAGATGATGCCACCAATAAGACATGTTCAGTTACATAGAATCCTTGTTATTATGCTTTGAGGGAAAGGCATTCCTTCAAGGGTTGGCGCTGTAACAAAGATTCTATATACTTATAAGTATGCCATCAAGAGGCTTATTATAACATCATTAAATTCTTATCAATCAATTATTATCAATATTCTAATGCACAGTTGCAAAATTATTTGTTGAATCTCAAAATATATGGGGTCCGTTTATCCACTTGCAGAAGCCAATTAGAAAAGGAGTTAGACTATTGTCACAACTAGGAAGAATGAAAAATTTGAGGTAACAAGGCCACAATCTCTGATAACAGTGGATACTGGAACAAAGACTATCGATAAGCTAGGTAATAAAATAACACAAGACAAGAGCTTTACTGAAATGTCCATGTTTATACACTAATTTGCGATTGATACACACACACACACACATATTTTGGTGTACAAAACTTGAAGTGGTTAACCTTGACGTCTTAACAGCTTGTTCATAAGGAGCTGCAAGAAACTAATAAATAAAGTCAATATGGTTCAGTACTTACAATCCAAATCGTTAGTAAAATCCCAACTAGCTTTGCGAAACATGTCAAGATGTGTCAACAGTCTTCAATAATTACAATCGAAATGGATTTTAAATACCTAACTAGCTGTGGGGGGCATGTCAAGAACCAATGATACTAGTCTTAGCAGAAGAAACAATATCATGCGAAAGTGACATGATATGATGAGCATAGAGACAAAACAAATAGTACATGTGCTTTTTCGTTTTGTCAGAAGAACAAATTTTATGCTATTAACTAGAAAGATTGTTGTCTGGTATTTCTCATTGTGGTAGCCTATTTACCTTTGGAGACCTCTAGTGACTTTTAATTTCGACCTTATGTTTTCTTTAAAAGATCAAAAGAGGGAGTGGATCCGTGTGTGTTAAATTTGGACAACTAGGTCCAAACTCCATGTTGTGATGCTCAGATTAAGAGGCTAATATTTTTGTTGGATTCCTCTTTCAGAGAGGTGTAAAATCCATATAAAATATATCTTAATCCAATGAGCAGAACATTTTTTTTGAATTTATTATTTATAAGAAATTATATGTGCAAGTCGGCCTTAAGGTTTCACACCCCCAGCAGATGTGTCACACACCCCAATGATGGATATAAATACAGGCAAAGTTGGAGAGCATTTCACCACAACTCAACACACATCTTCTTCTCTCATCTGATTGAGTACGAGCTCCTTGGAGGACATTTCCAGCCCACACGTGTGAAGAAGAAGGACGAATTTCTGTACGGCTAAGCTGAAGGACGAATTGCTGCGGCTAGGGTTTTGCTGGAAGTTTGACCAGCGTTGACTTTAGTCAACGCATGGTCCGAAAGGGCTGAAAATTGTTGGGAAGTTCGATTTTGGAAGGCCGTACTGTTTGGCACAGAAATCGAGGTCAAAGGGTTGACCAAACTGCTGCTGCGTTGACTTTTCTGGACCGCGTTGACTTTTTTGGAGTTGACTTGGGTTGACTCGGTTGCTGATTGGAGGACTGTTGTGACACATTCTGGGTTGGCTGACCAAGGAGACTTTGCTGGTTGAAGCATCTTGTTGACCGCCGTAACGCACCATCACATTTGACCGCCGTAACGAACCACCACATTTTTCCTGTTTCTGATTTGTCTTCTGTAAGATCCTCTTATATGTTCTATCTGCATTTTACTTAACTATTTTGTATGATTGCTGTGAGAAAAGTAAAATTGCTCCTAGCATAGAACATCTACAAAATTTACATGGTATCAGAGCTGAGGTGAAGACAAACTCTATCTTTAGCAATCATCACCGGAAGAAATGGGTTCCACTAGTCTTGAATTCAAGGAGAATGACAAGCTGACTGGAAGGGATGACTTCCATGCCTGGAAGATGATATTAGATCTCAAATTGGAAGACCATGATCTCTTGGATCATGTGCTGGGTAAGATTCAAAAACCTCCATCCAATGCTACCACTGCTGTTAGAAACAAGTATAAAAAAGGAGAGATCAAAGCAAAGCTGATGATCAGGGAATCCATACATAAGAGTCTGGTTGCCTATATATCTGAACTAGGCACATCCAAGGAGATGTATGATAAATTGATCCTTATGTTCAAAGTAAACAATGTGAACCAAGTGCTATTCCTCAAGAATAAGTTGAAGAATATGAAGAAGGGCCGGGATGAGTTTGTTCAAACTTACTTTCTGAAATTGACCGAAACAAGGAACAATCTGCTGGCTATTGGGGAGACAATAGCCGATCGTGAGATGGTTCTCACCGCACTTGGAGGACTCCCATATGAATGGCAAGTATTCACTACTACCATTCTCAATAATAATACCATTCCTAACTTTGACGAGCTTCTGTCTAGATGTATGCAAGAAGAAACAAGAACGAAGGAATTCGAAAATGACAGAAATGCTGCCTATGGTGCTCATTCTCTAAAGAAGAACTCTGGTGGTCCTAAGGACAAAGGAAGAACAAGGACTCAAGAAAAGAAGGGTAAGTGTTTCACTTGCCATAGGCATGGTCACTATGCTAGAGAATGTCCCTTCAAGAAGGATTCTCCCGATAGTGATGATAACAAAAACAACCGGAGGAATGGGAATCGAAGAAATGACAGATCTAAAGGAAAGAGGAAGGCTCCCTCTGGTGGAAACAATCAACCTTCTAAAAGGTCTAGAAACTCTAGGTATGAGGAGTCTAATGCTGTTGATAAAAGAAATGTGTATATTCTTGTATCTGCTCTCTTTGCTACATCTCCGCCCGACACTATGGATGTCTGGCTGATAGATAGTGGTGCCTCAAGACACATCACTGGATTCAAGGAAGCACTCTATGACATGGTTGAGAGGGATACTAATCTAGAAATTATCCTTGGAGATAATGCCACATACCCCGTGAAAGGGACAAGGACTGTGACCCTCCACTTGTCTCAAGGACAAGTCCTACATTTGCAAGATGTACTCTATGTACCAAAATTGAAGAAGAACCTTGTGTCTGTATCAGCCATGGAAGACAAAGGGTTCAATGTAACATTCTCTGATGGAAAGGTGCTCATGTTGAAGAAGAGCTTCAAGGAAGCTATCTCGATTGGTTTTAGAGTTGGCACACTCTACCAGGTTGGAGGGAGTCCGCTGGGAGCTATGACTTGTGATACTATCCGACAAACCGAACTATGGCACCGAAGATTTGGACACCTTCATTACAAGGCCCTTCCAGAAGCAAGGAAGGTGGTGACAGGGATGCCTGACTTTGGAAATAATCATGAAGGTGTATGTAAGGGCTGTGCCGAAGGAAAACATACAAGGGGACCTTTCCCCTCAAGTGTCACAAAGACATCTGATATTTTGCAACTGGTCCATTCTGATCTATCTGGTATGTTACCCGTGACATCCCTGGGAGGATGTTCCTACTACATGACATTCACTGATGACTTCTCTCGCAAAACCTGGATATACTTCTTGAAGAAGAAGGATGAGGCTTTCATGTGGTTCCATACCTTCAAAGCCTTGGTGGAAAATATGACCGGAAAGAAGATCAAGATTTTGAGGACCGACAATGGCACTGAATATGAGTCAAATGAGTTCAAAGACTTTTGCAGAGAAGCTGGCATTAAGAGGGAGACTACCACCGCATATACTCCTGAGCAGAATGGTGTTGCTGAACGCAAGAATAGGACTATTGTGGAAGCTGCCCGTGCCATGCTATGTGACCAGGGTCTACCGAAGTTTCTGTGGGGAGAAGCTGCAAATACTGCTGTGTACATTCAAAAACGATGCCCTCATTCCGCTTTGGACTCCAAAACTCCCGAAGAGGTTTTCTCTGGTAAGAAACCCGATGTCTCACATTTTAGAATTTTTGGATGTCCTGTCTATTTTCATGTGCCGAAAGAAAAGAGAAGTAAGCTGGATGCTTCTGGGAAGAAAGGAATGTTTGTGGGCTACAGTGAGACTTCTAAGGCCTATAGAGTCTATGTACCTGGTCAAAGGGAAGTAGAGTTAAGCCATGATGTCACCTTTGACGAAGATGCTTCCCTGAAGAAAGTAGTAGATCTTCCAAGATCTGAAAAAAATCATGAAGAAAGGCCTGGAAATCAAGAAGAACCGCAGGATGAGACAATGCCTGATATTGAAGGACCAATGGACCCTATTGATCCATCTCCTTCATTGGGAAAGAGACCATCATGGCTCAGGGACACCCTCGAAGATGCTGAGGGTCATGCTGCCCCAAGGGGGACATTCCGAGAAAGCAAGAAGCCATGTAGATACCAAGGGTATCTAGCTGCCATGAGTACTATTGTACAATTCTGGAAGGATGCTATGCACGAAGAATATGAGTCCATAATGAAGAATGATGTCTGGGATGTGGTCCCGAGACCAAAGGACAAATCAGTTGTCACCGCAAAATGGCTCTACAAGATCAAACATGGATCTGATGGGAGTGCTGAAAAGTTCAAGGCAAGATTTGTTGCCCGTGGCTTCTCTCAAAAAGAAGGAATAGACTATGATGACATATTTGCACCTGTGGCACGATATACCACCATTCGATCAATCATAGCCCTTGCTGCTACGCAAGGATGGAGTCTTCATCAGATGGATGTCAAGACCGCTTTCCTGCATGGTGAAATAAAAGAAGAGGTGTATGTAGAACAACCTCTGGGATTTGAAGTTCACGGTGTACGTAGAACAACCTCTGGGATTTGAAGTTCGGGATCGAGACACTCATGTCTACAGGCTGAAGAAAGCCCTCTATGGGTTAAAGCAAGCACCCAGAGCTTGGTACGAGAGGATGGATAGTTACTTGATGAAGCTGGGCTTCACTCGAAGTAATGCTGATCCAAACCTTTACTTCAAGGTTGTGCAGGGGAAGCCTCTCATTCTAGTGCTGTATGTGGATGACCTCTTCCTGACTGGTGCTGACCCTCTCATTCATCAATGTAAGAGGGAGCTCGCTGCTGAGTTCGAGATGAAGGACCTAGGACTGATGCACTACTTCCTAGGCCTGGAGGTCTGGCGGAGACCTGGAGAGATTTTCCTTTCTCAAGGAAAATACATTGTGAAACACGGAAAGATTTGGAGAGAGGGGTACAGCAGAGTCGTGTCGACAGATGGAACTCAACTTTAAAGTTGTGTCATGTTATTTCTTTGGAACCCTATCTTGGCCAATCCTGCGGAAATATCCTCAACTCATAGGAGCTTTGATGTTCTTAGTGAACACTAGGCCAGGGTCAGAAACATGCGAGTGAACACTTTGAGTTAACGGATGGTTGAGCTTCATCATTTCATTCGGGTTGGTGCCAAGAATCTTTTCGAGATATCTTGAGCCACGATAAACCATGAGGTAGAATGCAACTGTAGAGTGTGACACTGGTGAATATGCGATGCCCAGGTGGAGTTGGCAGTGTGGTGGATCGTAAGAGCACATCGGGATGCTGCTTCAATCCTGGTTCTGCTTCGATCTCATGGATGAGCAGGAAGCAGAAGTCGGTGGCTTTGAGCATCGCGGAGGCCGAATACATTGCTGCAAGTATGGCCTGTTGTGAAGCAGTTTGGTTGCGTAAGCTCTTTAGTGAGCTGTTTGGACATGTGCTAGATACCACTGTGATACTCTGTGATAACCAGAGTGGGATTCGTATGACTGAGAATCCTGTGTACCATGACCGATCCAAGCATATTGATATCGGTACCACTTTATCCGGGATATGGTACAGCGAGGCGCCGTAAGGCTCGATCATATAGGAACTGATGAGCAGGTCGCGGATATTCTCACTAAGCCCCTGGGGAAGGTCAAGTTCCTAGCCTTCCGTGAGAGTCTTGGTGTCGTGGAAAGACCCTATGATGTGGGTCCTGTTGGACGATGAGCTCTGGGAGCTCTGGGGGGCTTTGGGGATAGCTTCTCGGAGCTATAAGCACTCATAATGCTTCTGCCCCACCCTTGTGATTATTGAACTGGTTCGCCTCTCATTTATCTGTGCCCCGTATGCATCCTACCCATTGAGTTCAGGGCTCATGGGAAGTACCTCTCATTTGGCCAATGAGGTGAGAAAAGCTAGAGACTATTAGCAAAGACTGATGGACGCATCAGAGATTGCCGTACTCTCTATCTAGGATGGCACGGTCCAACCACTTGATCTGGGATCAAGTTTAGTGAGGTCTGGGACCTCTGCCTGACTTCGAGTCAGATGAACCAACTTTGGGTTGGTTGGAGACTCTTTGTGAGTTTGATAGAGGTTTCGAACCTCTGGACTGATTATGTCAGTGGGGGGATGATGTCTTTGTGACTGACCCACTTCTGTTCTGAAATAAAGAGGCCAGCAAAGCAAGTTACGGCGGGATGACGCACGATGTTTGATTGCACTGATGAATGGAGTTCTCCCTAGTTGAGAGGGAGTGTTAAATTTGGACAACTAGGTCCAAACTCCATGTTGTGATGCTCAGATTAAGTGGCTAATATTTTTGTTGGATTCCTCTTTCGAAGAGGTGTAAAATCCATATAAAATATATCTTAATCCGATGAGTAGAACATTTATTTTGAATTTATTATTTATAATAAATTATATGTGCAGGTCGGCCTTAAGGTTTCACACCCCCAGCAGATGTGTCACACACCCCAATGATGGATATAAATACATGCAAAGTTGGAGAGCATTTCACCACAACTCAACACATCTTCTTCTCTCATCTGATTTAGTACGAGCTCATTGAAGGACAAGTTCAGCCCACACGTGTGAAGAAGAAGGAGGACGAATCTGTACGGCTGAGCTGAAGGACGAATTTCTGCAGCTAGGGTTTTGCGGGAAGTTTGACCGGCGTTGACTTTGAGTCGACGCATGGTGCGAAAAGGAACTGAAAATTGTTGGGAAGTTCGATTTTGGAAGGCCGTACTGTTTGGCACAGAAATCGAGGTCAAAGGGTTGACCAAACTGCTACTGCGTTGACTTTTAGCTTGCTGCCTTGCGTTGACTTTTCTGGACAGCATTGACTTTTTTGGAGTTGACTTGGGTTGACTCGGTCGCTGATTGGAGGACTGTTGTGACACATTCTGGGTTGGCTGACTAAGGAGACTTTGTCTTTGATTTGGAAACATCTGGTGACAATTAACGCACCACCACATTTTTCTGTTTCTGGTTTGTCTTCTATAAGATCCACTTATATGTTCTATCAGCATTTTACTTAACTATTTGTGTGATTGCTGTAAGAAAAGTAAAGTTGCTTCAAGCATAGAACATCTACAAAAATTTATAGTGTGTTAGTGGGGGGAAAGTTTAGTTATGATACTAATTGATACAAGAATGGAGTCAGCATTGATCAGCCACAAAATAACCAAAGGGAAGTTCTTTCTCGAAATGCACATTCCCATGCATATTCATTTTCTATTGATATATTGATAGCGTATAAATTTTGGAATGAATAAAGTAGACAGCGTCTTTGGTAACCTGTTAACAACATGCTCATTTAATAATAATAAAACAGTAAAATGCTAAAATACTATTAAACACACTTGATACCTTCAATAACACAATTCGTGAGGATCTTAAATGCTCAAAGTGCTTTATGAGTCATGTCAAGTAGTGTCAACTGTGTCAGCATTAAGAGAAGATTCCATGTGAATGTGACATATTACATGATGAAGAGATTCCAAAAGATTAATATATACAGACATTCAGTGAATATGTTTATTCGTTGTTTTCTTAGACGAACAGATTTTATCTAATTAACTGGAGCCATTGTTCTTTTTTTATTTGTGGTTGCAGCGGCCTCTTTACCCTTGAGATCTGTTAGGAGTGTTTATTATCGAGCTCATTCACTGTATCGAAGATCAGGTAAAGCAAGTTGGACTGAAGATGAAATCAATGCACTCAAAAGGTACATTTTAGAGTGTTTTACTAGTTGGGTAACAATTTAGCACAACACTTTCTCATTATGTTATTAAGGTGTTCTGTGATGCTTTCTGGCACATCATTAATTCAGTAGTTTGAGTAAATGAAATCAATTATTTTTATTTATACCTTTATGTTGTTTTGTACTTTTATTTCAATCCTTACATTCATTAGTGTGTTCGTGAGAGAATTGCAGATTGCAAGCTGAACATGGGAATAATTGGAAGAAAATATCAGAAATTCTCGGGAAGAATCGAATTCAAATGAAAGACAAATGGTATAAGATAAAAAAAAGACTTACAAATTCAGGTATTATTATCATATATTGCTTTTGCTGTGGGGTTTTTGTGCTTGACCTTTTCAGTTACTGTTTTATGTGGAATTAATGTTTCTTGGGCAACGCATTGGAAAATGGTCTCTTCTATGGTTAGTACAATCTGAGGTGTGCAGGATAGAGATGCCTCTGCTGTATTGTGTAGGCTATTTTCAACCCAGGTTGTATAGCATTGTTTGTGAGAACAACTAAAGTAAATTTGTTGAAGTTACATATTGTCGAGGCCTTTAGAAATTTGTTCTTTTGAGTATAAGAGGTGTTTGTTTCTACAGGAAATTGGGATTATGTAAATATACACACAAATGTAAAGTGTTATTTTATAAATAGCACATTATATTGAAATTTAGAAATAAAGCATTATGAATAAATAAACAAAAACTTGTAAATAACAAACATATATGATGAGCAATGTTCCACCATGGCTTGTAGTGGTATTACTAGCTTTGTCTCTTGTTTAGCCTTTGGCTCTACTTTTATTTGGATCTTTATCATTAGTATCAGGCTTTCCCTGTTGTCTAGCCTTTGCCTCTACCTCGATCTGGATCCTCATCATTAATATCATGTACCTTGATCTGGATCCTCATCATTAATATCATGCTTTGCATGTTGTCTAGCCTTAGCCTCTACCTCAATCCTCCAGGGACATCTGGACGCACTACCCTATATTGATGGAACTGCCCAATCAAAGACTTTAAGGTATGGTTCAAACGGATTAGCATCCCTGATCAATGATGTTGGGCTGAGTAAAGAGCACTTTTTAGCTAATGCCATGATGGAGGAAACAATTAGCACAATGAACATTGGGGCACATAAAATGTGTCCATATTAAATGCCAATCTCATATGTGATATAATCTTTTGAAAATGATGCAATCCCAGATTTCTAAAATCCCGGGAAGTGTTAACTCTGTTGAATTTTTAGTGCGACATAAAATTATACTTTCTATGAAGTTGGATGACATTGAAAGCACTCAACATCCTGAAGCAATCAATGATAATATTAAAAGTTATGTAAATGCTGACATATCCTTGCCTTTTCTTTATCAATCCTCTTGACAATTCCCTTGTTTATCCGTTTTCACATTTGCTTTATCTTCCCTCTTTATTGTTTTACTTTAAGAGTTTAACATCACCATGAAATGTGCTTTCGATTGTATGAAGCATGTTGCCCACACATAAGGTGGTGTTTATATGGCTGAAATAGATACTGCAAGGCCATCCCTATACATTTCCGTGTTTCTGTGCTGAAACGAATCTGGTATAACCCTTTACAAGATGTTCTCACAACCTAGGTTTGTTTTGTTTGAAAATATCCACCATTTGATATCGGGGATGAACATTATGCCTAAAATGATGATTAGGTTAAATTCAGGAGTACTCTGCATAATGATAAGTAGGAATGTAGGGGCAGTGTATGTCATTATGACTTTGTGAATTTTTGCCGAATCTGAGTCAATTGTTATTATCTGATAAATATAGTCACTATAAATTTGATAAAAAAAAGTATGCATAAAAATTCTAATATGATAGATTTGTTCTCAATTCTGAATTTAATTGACAATTCTGACATTTTTATTTCCACTTGCATAATTTCTCACACAAACCTATCGGTGGATTTTGATAGCATAGTGTAGAAATAATGATGATTTATTAAACATATTTTTTAATCTACATAAATAAAAAGTCTTTTCATAGTTTGTAATTAGTAATGAATCAACTAGAAAGCTTACTCTCTAATTTACACAAATAAAAAGTTGTTACTTTGTAATTTGTAATGAAAAAACAAGAAAAGTTTATGTAGCTTCTTCTCTTAAACATTTGTACGCATTTGAGAATACTAATGCGATAGTTAATGATAGTTGTGGATGTTTATAGTTATGTGTCTTCTTTATTTAACTTTTCTGTACGTTGATGTGGTAATAGAGGCATGGTGAGAAGTGGCCAATGCTGAAAGGGAGTGATGTCAAGAATTATTGTGTCTTGTCATAATAATTGTTCTTTCATAGTTTGAGGGACTACAATAGATGTGAATGGAAGAAAAAGAAAACAATTGTTAGAGGTGAAGTAGATGGCCTCGTAATGTGTGAAATCTATTAGGAGCTTGGTGAAGGGAGAAGTGGAATAGAGTAGCTACCATCGTGAAAACCAAAAGTACCACACAAAACAACTTGCAAGAATTGCAAGAACGAGTTGTAACTCATGAATTTCAATGCATTCATTGATTCAAGGAGGAGAAATAAACAAGCATAAATTCTTTTGGAGAGATTTTCAAGAAGAATTTCTTGAGAAGGTCTTCATAGAACCCAGTTTGCTAATAATAGATAAAAAATGCCTTAGCTCTTCTCTAGCTTTCTACAAGTGGAAGCGTTGTAAACCTTGCACCTTAAAAGTGATAAGAAACCAATAATCATAGTTCTCTTCGAGGGGGAATCCTCCTTTTACAGTGAATACACTGTACAAGACAACATTTGATGGTTGTAAGACAAGGTATCCTTTGTATAAATTTAGGAGACAGGGGGTACAATTATAATAAAATGGGATTGTTACCCATCACCTGTGGGTAGTGTCCATAGGAGAAAATTTTCTCCTAGATGGTCTTCAGCCAACAACCAACAACCCTTTACAGCCACTAGATAGCTCGATGTGCCATTATTTCCAACACTTGGGCTAGTTATGTGGTCCCTCGCCCATCTGTTATGATCGTATATTTGAAGATCGACCTCTCGACCCCAAAGGTATGGCTTTTCATTGATATAGTTGAGTAATTTTCCTTACTTATCATCGACACTTTTGGGCAATGGATTGGTGGGGGATTCGACGGAAAGAGTGGGCTAGGTTTGTACTCTTGTCTCCTTTGCCTAATTTGGTTGTTAGCCTTGTATCCTAGTCTTGTGGAATCTCCTTTACTGGCAATTAGCTTTAGGGATGGAACTACATGGAAAATATCGATTTTGGTTGCGTGGTCTCGCTTCCTGATACCATATACATCACAACCTTCCACTCACTTTAACCCCATTCATCATTTTTCCCATTTGGGTCCACACAGGCTTAGCCTCCCCCTCCCCTTGTCCAGACCTTGGGTCGGGCCTAAAACGATGCCCTAGAGGTTTATGCAGCTAAAAAGAAAATAAAAAGCATAATTTGGCCACTCTCATCAAGAAATGTATCATAAAATGCAAAAGATGGCCAGGACATTCAAGTTTACCACGTGGGCAAAAGACAAACATGAGCTCTACCCCTTATTTATGGCCATCACCCTGGTTACTATGGGGCCTAGATGAGCCCCCTCCACATCAAGGAACCCATGATTGTCCCAACCCCTGGTGCGTAATGAAATGCCCCTCCTTAAAATGGGGTACCTACTGCTATATTCTATACATCATGCTCTCATCCCTGGAGCCCCAGTGGTTATGAAGAAAAATCAATCAAAGGCATAAGGCATATAAAGAAGGGTGGAAAAACAAATGCCGGGGTAAGTCATGTACCACGATTTGTTCCCTCCTACACTCATACACCCAAGTGTGGGCTTCTCTCATCACATCTACCCTTGTACCATGACATGTGACCTAGAGTGTTCCCCCAATCCCCACTACGTTCCATTACTATATCACTTGCCACCTACCACCTAATGGATGTACCATGGACATGTCACCCCCTTGAAAGGATGAAACCACCTAATAGGGTCCTTAGTTGACCCCCCTTATTGAGCTTGGAGACACTTGTACATGCTAAAGCCCACTATGGAAGGGCATGTCACCATGAAATGCCCCATTGATTCCATGATTTGTAAGCTCTTTCACTTGATTATTCTAATGATTTGTTGTATTTTAGGGCAAGGGGAAGCATTGGACCTTGTGCAGGATTGCAGGTGGGTCTCCATTTGGGATTTGGTCTCCCTACACGAGGTCCAAGCCCTCCAAAGGGCCACATTGGCACGTGTAGGGTGAGCATTAAGAGCCATGGGCCTCCACCATAGCAGAGAGTATTTCATGGATCCCCAACACCGCTCAGTGATTGCTCGTGTTCCACCTTTTTGTATGAGGGTGATGCCCCTGGTTCACCATGCTCTGTTGGTTCCACACTTGTACCATACACTTGGCAGATGTTCCAGGGTCTGTATGACGATGTGTCTCACTGCAGGAGGCAAGGGAGGGCTTATGTCATCATCCTAGCCCTTACAGATGGTTTACAAGCATCATCGATCCACTTGGAGACCCATGAGGATGCCTTGTCCCCCAACACCCACTTGGGAGCACCGCATGTGACTTACTTAGAAAACAAGGGGCCAACCCATTGTCCAATATGTTTGGAGCCTCTTTACTCAACTTGGCACATTTGGACTCCATTAGGCCTTCTCCTCAATGCCCCAACGACTCGTTGTGTATACTCTTTATCCTTATTTAGAGGCTTTATGTTGTATTGTCGAGCTATCTTGGTGGCCTTGTCACCAAGTCATGTCATTATTGAGCATTATTCTATTATTTGGGGCTAAATAAGACAAATTAGGCTATTCTAATCCCCTATTGGATTGTATAAATAGATGAGAGGATGATTCATTTCTCTCATCATCACTTGGATTGGATTAGTATCTATTGAGAGATTTTCGCACTTTTTGCTAGGATAACTTTTTGGAGCTTTCATGATGCACTATGATGTTTGGATTTTTGCTATTGTCTTGGAGCTTCTTTCCAATGCAAAGTGTATGAATGGATATACTCTCTCTCTCATGTAAGTGAACTTTTAATGCCATTTTTGTCATCTTACTTGTCAAATGCATGTAAATTGTTATCATTATTCTTGTATGGGTTAATGTAATGCAAAATTCTTGTAGGACCTTGAATAAGTGATGTAATGCATGTGTTGTTCTTTGAGGGATTGGTTGAATGTTCCTAGAGGCACCTCTTAGGTTGAAAGACATCGAAACTTAATCTCTTTGGCAAATTTGAAGTATAAATCCCTATTGACCTAGTTGGTGCCCTTGGAGAGGCTAGTAAAGATCAATTAGGGCTCCTTAGCTCACGAAAATTCTCAATCTATGTGTATCTTGACTCCATTAAGCTGAAGCAATAAGGCACTGAGCCTCATATCCCTTTGATTGTCAAATTTACCTATATTTTCTTCACTTTTCCAAATTCTAGGCCTAACACTAGAGGGTCACCTAGGGCAATCAAGCGAAATCTTTTGTGGCCATCCAAACACCTTGAAAATTGGTCGACAACTGCACTAGGGTCTTCTAAAGGGGTCCTCAAAATTTGAGCACAATCAAACAGTGGAATCCGGGGATATTGCAAGCCCTAGATCTAGGATCATTTCTCTCACTAGGCTGATTTTGGGTTTGTGTTCAATTTCAAAAGAAAATTAGTCCTTTGATCCTGTTAGCACTCAAACTAGCAGGGGTCCTATAGGGCGACTACTAGGTTAAGGGAAACAATGGAGCGATAGGCCACTATCACCTTAGCTAAGGCTTCCTGCTCTTTACGGACTTTCACCAATGGGAGGAGACTCGGTACAATAAGGATCGCGATAATGAATGGATCAATGATAGGATGAAAGGTGATCCTAAATGCCTATTCACAAGAGAGGCTCATATCCATGGTGACATCTATCAGGTGGTAAGTGGCAAATGATATAGTGATGGAACAGAGTGGGGATCAACTTTGAGGCATGTGTCATGGTACAAGGGTAGCGATAATAAGGGAAGCCCACACTTGAGTATATGAGTGTAGGAGGGAGAAAATCGTGGTACATGAGCTACCTCGGCCTTTGTTTTTCCTTCATATATCTTTTTCCTTTGATTGATTCTTCATGATTGCTTCGGGCTCCAGGGGATCAAAGCATGATGTGTAGGAAGTAGCAGTAGGTACCCCCTTTTGAGGTGGGTCATTTCATTTCCCACCAGGGGTTGGGACAATCATGGGTTCCTTAATGATGGAGGGTGGCTCATCTAGGGCCCATAGGAACTAGGGTGATGGCCATGGATAAGGGGTAGAGCTCATGCTTGGATATTTCCCATGTGCTAAATTTGTATGCCTTGGTCATCTTTTGCATTTTGTAATACATTTTCTATTGAGAGTGGCCAAATTATGCTTTTTCTTTTCTTTTTTGCTGCATCAACCTCCGGGGCATCGTTTAGGCCAACCCAAGGTGTGGACAAGGGGAGGGGAAAGCTAACCCTATGTGGACCTAGTGGACACATGTGGACTCGGATGGGAAAAGAGATAAATGGGGCTAGAATGAGTGGAGGGGAGTAATATATATGGTGTCGGGAAGCGAGACCATGCAACCAAAATCAAGATTTCCCATGTAATGCCAACCCTAAAGATAATGGCTAGTAAAGGAGATCCCATGAGACGAGGATGCAAGGCTAACCACGAAATCGGGTAGTGGATTCAAGGGTACAAACCTAGCCCACTCTTTTTGCTGAATCCCCCCACCGATCTACATCCAAAAGTGCCCATGGCAAGTAAGGAAAATTACTCAATTATACCTTCAGGGTCGGAACACCCACCTTCAAGCATACAATGATAACAAATGGGCAAGGGAACACATGGTTGGATCAGATGGCAAAGATAATGGCACATCAAGCTATCTGGTGACTGCAAGGGGTTGTTGGATGCCGACTAAAGACCATATAGGAGAAAAAATTCTCCTATGCATACTGCCCATAGGTGGTGGGTAATAGGGGACCTATAGAGGGACTAGTTTTGGGGAATGTCTAAGTTAAGTTCCATTGAATGTTGAACTACCCCTCGATTTTATTGAGGAAGGCATGGTCTACCAAGGGAAGGGAGGATATGGAGAAGTGTTGGATGTGTGGGAGGAAATACTGGTTGGTTAGAACATAATCCACCACACTAGCATCCCCATTATGGGGGAAGCAAGTGAACTCACATGAACCTAGGAAGCAAGTTAGTCCTTTTAGAATCAATAAATCGTGGGATTCCCCTAGTTGCAAAAGATGCCTCCCATAACTTGTGAGGGGCTCATTCTTGTCATGTGAGCAACTATGGAGAGCCATGGACTCTAGCTCTATCTCTTGGAGGCAAAGTGCACCCTCAGAAGGATCATGGAGGGATACATGAAGGCTTCTGTTGCGGGTGCTAAAGTCACCTATAAGGACGATTTCCCCAAGAGTGGAATAGTGGGAGATGTCTATAGAAAGATCAAGAAAAGGGTCCTTGTCAAACTCCCTATGAACCACAAAGTGTGACGAGCTAGGGGAAAAGTAGCAAAACCACAATGTAGCTGTCTCGACGTAGGGAAATCTTTTGATGGACCTAAACCCATAGATATTTATCATGCTCATTCAATGACATCATGGTAACTCGACCCTTAATGGAGTCTCATACAAGACAAGTACTACCCCCCCCTCTCCCCCCCTTGAACCTCTGACATTGTCAGATCTTGTCTCCTGCCTACACAACCATATATCTAGTGGTACTCCTGGATTGGGGGTGTTGTCTACATGGGGCTTGCATTTGTCTCAATGACGAAATGAAGGTCGCAAAACTTGATAGCATCACAAAGTGTAAGGTTAAGACAAAAACATGCCATTGCAGTTCCAACAACGAGTGGAGATGCTGAGGCAGTGTCCCCCATTTGAATGAAACTGTCATATGGCCCAAGGTCGGGAGTATCCCAGGGGACAAAGCATGGATGATTGTTTTGAGATCTTGAATAATTGACCACTTTCCCTCTTTTTTGTGCAGCTTCAACCTAATATCCAGCTTGCTTGAGTTCCTCTTATTGGGTTTCGGTGAGGTTGGTATCTAGGAATATCCTTTTGTTGTCGATCCGACAATTAGAGTTGTTTGGTTAGAGGCTACTCCTAGTTGGATTTGGAACATCATGGAAGATATTATATTAAGGTGGGGGCAATACAATATTTTCGATTACCCGCCTCACTGCCTAAAGTGAATGATCGATTTGAGGGTAAATGTGATTCACAATTTGATTTTTAATTGTGTCCAAGGTAAAGCCATTATCAACAACCATTGTTTTTAGTTAGAAAGTTACAAATATTTTAATTTAATGTTTTATTTAAATATTTATTAGCTAGTATTTTGAAATTGTATCATAATTTTAGCTAGAAACTATTGGGTTTTTTTGAGCCTAAAGTTAGATCAAGTCAAAGGGGATATTATACATTTAGTTTGAGCTTCAAACGCACATCCCCATATGTATATTGAGCTGATTTTTGCAGATCTGTTGTAAGCTACAACCATACATATTCAGATTCTACAGAAAATTCAAGGTATCAAAAGTTGTCAATTTATTTTATATCATATAACCATCGCGATTAGTTCCCAGATTTGTCTCTATAGTTAGTATCAGTAATTTGGGGCTAGAATTTACATATTCCAGCAAGAGTCTTATCTGTTAGTTGGAATTTATCTTTGGGTTTTTACCCAATGTGATTTGATTGCACAACCTATGTAGTAGAACTGAAAATTCACTTTTGTTGTCTATTGAAAGCTTAGGGAGGGTCCAAAGTGATTTTCCATTGCTGTCTTAGTTTTCCCAGCCCTGGATTATTTATCTAGAGTGTTTAGGAAGTATCAGGTGGCAGTTCAAAAGAATTTTCGCTGTTGTTTTTGTAGATATTTTATATTTTCACGCATTGGGCTATTTACATATTTTCTTTTTGAAAGAACGACGTTGTTGGTTTGTGTTTATTTTCTACATAATTATTTAATGTTTTAATGATACATCTTCAGATCACTAAAACATAAGATAATTAACTCTTCTCTTGGATGGAATCCTTCCATATACATTCAAGAGGAATTTGGGCTTTAAGAGTGCGGACTTGTATTGAAGTGACAATGGGCACTTGTGTTGAGGTGATAGTGGGCACTTGTATCAAGGTAATAGTAAGCAATTGTCTTGTGTCTACTATCCTTCGGAGGTTGCAAGGACTTTAACAACCTTGTTAGTTTGGGTGGTAACATGGCTTATTTGTATATATATTTTCCATTGAGAAATAATTCCTTTTATTTAGACAAAAAATTTGTAGAGAAACACAAGGGGTGCTTCCCCAAATCATGAATGACATCCCTTTTGAACTCGTTGACATAGGCTGATATGCCTTATTGAGAGGATTTGAACCAAACCCCTACTAGAATGGAACAACTGAATTGCTCAGCAGCAGTGTGAACAATCAATTGAGCTAATCCTTTGGGCTAGTTAAAATAGAGTTTCAGTGTGTATGTGTACATTAGAGATATTGAAAACTCTTTCTATATATAAGATACACACCCATACACACTACTAGCCCCGATGGGCTAGCAAAATCAGTTAGATCGGCATGTCAAAGCAATAATGACCAAGGAATTTAAGAAGTGAATTCTATCTAGGATCTTGGAGTTTGGTTGATCGTTTACAGAATATATTGTAAAGTGCATTCATAGAATGTAAGAAATCACTTCAAGAAACATAATATGCCGCAAAATGCATTCATAGTGTGAGAAATCACTTAGAGAGTTTTTTCTAGGAAATTTTCCATGGAATATACATATGGGGTGGCCTGGCGGGGGTGGCTGGGTTTGTCAAAATATTACATAACTATTAAAAGAATTACTTAACTACTTTTACTATCCATGTAACATACCCATCATCCACGTACTGCGCACAACCAACCAATTGTAATTAATGTTATTGTGTTATTGGCTAGTTTCATGTTAATAGATGCCTATTTGAATCATTATGTGTTAGGCTTGTTAGTCTACATCAACAAGTTCAGTAAGTAGAGATGCTATGTATAAAATATGAAAAAACATTCAATTGACTTTTTCAAAGCTTTGTCCTCTCTGTATATGTCTACACATATATTCTACCTTTAGTTCTATAATTTAGTATTTTCCTTTCGAATTTTATAGTGGATGGTTCAGATGTAATTGAACTTCTTGTATAGATAATTTGATTGATGAAAGTATTGATTTTCAGTTTCAAATTGCCCTGACCATATCTGTCTGCGTTAGGAGTTCATTCCTTTCCTCCACTTCCGGGGTTACATTTCCTTAATTTCGTGTGATTTCCTCTGGACACGTTCCACTCTGTCTTTTCACGGAAAACATAATTTCACAAATAAATATTAGCATAGTTGGTTCATTCGGATCTCGATGTCTGTTTTCTGTAAAGTTTAATCGGGTTATGAACAGCGAAAATATCAAAGGAAAATTTCCGGAATATTGTTGAATTCGTATTTTTCTGATGACAATCTTTGGTGACTCACAGGTGACAATTGATTGGATCAACAAAAGTTCGACATTTGCACCTCCTCTCATGGGACACTGGATGACATTGGATGCTGAGAATGCACAAGATTAAAGATCTTTTCTGATTGGTCACTTTCAAACGTCCACCGTGAGTTCAACAAATCTGCTTATGCTCTGTCTAAGGAAGGTCTCTGCACGTTTCCAGGTTATATCCTTTCGGTTGGGATGTCTATAGGATTCGGGATACACCCAATGGGGTTGAAATGGATCCACGGCTCTCTGGTTTCCGACTGCTTTGCCCTGTCGGTTATAAGATTCCTATTCGTCTATCAATGCTTCCTATTTTGGCTATAGCCACACAGCTCTGCGTCTTACTTTTGTTTGATATTCTGTTTAGGATTAGTCTTTTGTGTAATTTATATGTCTGATTTACTCTGATGTACACGCTAGCTACAATGTCGATATACAGTCCATGACAGAACCTCTATGTAAACTTTGATTACATAAATTGAAAGTTCAATTTTTCTTTTGTGAAAAAAAAGTTTTCTGATGCATTACACGACGTTTAGACACGCAACGAGAAGTGGCACAGGCTGGATGTGAATGTAATATGTGAATCTAAAGGGTTGCTTACTGACATGGATAGTTAGTTATCATCGCTAGTACCTATTTTGGAATGGGGTTTTGTTGTTCTCATTTTTGTAAATTCCAGGTGGTGAAAATGGAGTGCAATGGAGACGCTTGTAGAGATTTCAAGTAAATTATCCATTTAAATTTTATGTTCTCAAATTGTGGTTACTTTGATTTGTATTAATGTTAATTTTACATTAATTAATTTAATCACAAAATATTATATATATGGATTTGAACAAACTGAATACGTATTAAAGTGATTGAAATGCAATTACTTTATTTTTATATTTATTTAATATTCAAAGATGTGAGAAATTATAAAAATGAAATATTTTTATTGAGTATCTTGTATTTACATCATGTAATCTCTTCCGACTTGCATGAAGAAAATTTCGTTTAACATAAGTAATCACATTGTCACGTTTTCTTTTTGGAATCAAGAATCTATCTAAACAAAATATATATTGTTTTTTTCATGGTTAAGAAGAATAGATTGCAATAATTCCAACTCATTTAAACAAAAAGGCAGAAATACAAATACATATTTAAACAAAAATACAGAGATATAACAAAACCGAATTTTAATTAAAAAATAGTGAATGCTAAAAACTATTTACATGCAGAATGAAAGCAAATTAGCTCGGGTGGTGGTACCTTATCTCTGAAAAGAGATGTAACGGTTACATGTCTTCTGCACTGCATTACAATGAGGCTTTGATGTCTCTTTATCACGAAGAAACAATGAGAAAACCTAAATATCCAAAAACCTAACTCTAGGAGATGATGTGTCAAAAGCTTATGGGCCCCAATGGAGTTAGTTGGAATGTCAATTTCTTGGGGTCATGACTTTGTAATATGATCCCCATTTGGCACACACAATAGCTCATTAGAAGGGTTTATTCAAGGAAAACAACTTTTGATTAGACACCATTCTTTGATTGACATTTGCTTATTTTCCCAAAAACATCGTTTATGGCCTCAAAATGGCTTCGAAAGTTCAAGACCCGAAAATTGCCAAGAATAGAAAATTGTCGAAATAGGAAACAATACTAAAAAATGTAAAACCGATAGGAAACAATGTTGGGCGTAATAGGCGGGTGGCCACCAATATCCACCTGCAACAATTTCTTTGAATAATGACCTTCTTACTAGTGTTCTTCCTTTCATGTTCAATATCCCTTACCTTTTGTTTGAGTATATAAAATTTGTCTTAAGTTAACAATCCATTGCACTATAGCTTAGTTTTTTTTTTAAACACTGCTTTGAATAATGACCTCTTTACTCGTGTTCTTCCTTTCTTTTCAATTCCAACCTATGTAACTCATCAAATGTATATCATTTGTCTCAACTTAACAATCCAGTGCACTATGACCTAGCTTTCTTTATTAAACATTTCTTTGAATCTTTATTACTCATATTCTTCCTTTCTTTTGAATTCCAACCCATGTAACATTCAGTGTCACTTACTCTTTGTTCATGTGTATATCATTTGTCTCATTTTAACAATCCAATCCATTATGGACTAGTTTTCTTTATTAAGCATTGCTTTGAACAATGACCTTATTACTTGTGTTCTTCCTCTCCTTTGAATTCCAAACCATGTAACTTTGAGTGCCTATTTTTGTTCATGTCTATATCATTGGTTGTATTTTACCAATCCAATGCACCATGGCCTAGTTTACTTTTTAATTAAACATTGCTTTGAATAATGGCCTTATTACTAGTGTTCCTTTCTTTTGAACACCAACCCATGTAACTTTCAGTGCTTTTTTTTGTTTGAGTATATATCATTTGTCTCAATTTAATAACCCAATGCACTATGGAAAATGGGGTTAATTCCCTTACTCGTTGTTTTATCTCCTTTGGTTTTCAAATTTGATTTTATTTTTTGTTGCAGAGGGCTCCAATTTTTTTCATCATTAGATGTTTTTTCATACTACATGCATTTTTTTTTTTTACAATGTCGCATACGTGTATTACTCTTCGAAAAGGAAGCAAGCTCATGCTTACAATATTAACGAAAGAGGCAAAATGGAGGAGGGTACAAGTAGCTGGGATCATAGTCCAGTGCTTTAACATCAGGGAAATGAATTCCTCCAACCACATTGGATTTGTAGATCCTAAAAAACTGCTTCAAAACACAAATAAATTACATTTCATAGCTGGAACTGATTATTGAAAAAACTGATACTCATCCTACAAATTTCTTTTTTCTAAACTGTTGCCAATATATAATTCTATTTTGTTCCTTCAGTTGATTAAGGAGGTCTTTCACGTGTTCAATCCTCAGTTTGTTTCCCATGCACTGTGGGCACACTACTGAAGAAGGTTGATCCATTACGACGCAGGCAAAGAAAGCAATAAAAGCTCGTAGAGGAAACAACCACAGATATGCAAGCTTGAGTAGAGAAGAGGGAACAACAATGAGCGTAAAGGGAACAACAATCAGAGCGGAGGGAACAACATTTAAAGTAGAGCGATTGCACAAAATGATCCAGTGTGCAACAAATGGGAGCAATGGAGATAAGGAGCATTGTAGAGAGGTTAATGCGGAAGAAGGTATAAGAAGAGCGGGCGGGGGAGGTATGCTGAGAAGAGGACAAACATGTGGGAGACTCGAGAGGGCATTAGGACGAGGCAAGAGATTATATGAAATGGAAAGGAGGATCTTAGAGATAAACAAAGGGGATAAAACAAGGAAATGTTGAATAAAATAATTGGATATAATCCATGACCAAATTTTGAGTGATGCATTTCCAAACTTTCTAAGATTTGATGCTGATATGTGGAGTACAATTATGGGATGATTTGAAATGTGACATTGTTACCAAATCTGACTTCACCTTGATCCCTTAGGATTGCTATGTTTGCCAAGGAATCCACATTTTTGTTGTTGTCTCTCAAAATATGATAATAAGAGACTTTTCCTAGATTAACCAGATTTTCTCTAATTTGAAGAATGATTTGTGCCAACTCCGAATTTTTCGGAATGGTATTATTCACCATTTGCTAGATGATTATGGAGGAGTCTCCAAAAATGACTGGGTTCATTATATTTTCCCTCCTCAGAATGTGAGATCCTAGTAAAATTCCATAGGTTTTTGCTTTATTTTTTGTTTCAGTGTCAAGACCCCATTTGAATTCCAAACTTGAATTTTTCTCACTATTCAGAATATAGCCTCCTGCACTAGCTCTACTTGGGTTTGATTTAGATGCCCTGTTAAAAGAAATATAGGAACGCTTTAGAGTGTTGATCCACTTGAGAAATTCTTCTTCCTTTAGTCTCACTTTCCAAGACTTGTTGTTGGGGGTTGCTTTTCTGATTTGTGCTTGTGGATATATTTGTCTTTCAACAACTAAAGATAGCTAGGTTCTTTCCTCATTTTGGAGGAGAGAATTGTTAAATTTTTTGACTACTTCTGAAAAAATAAATTCAGCTGCTAGTGCCCAAGCCATGGCAGTGAATTTCCTTAGATTTGATTTTATATCTTGAAAGATCTGCTTATTTCTAGCGAGTCGTATTTGCCAAATGAGAAAAGAAGGTAAGCTTAGCCAAAATCTCTTAATAGTATTCTTATTTTTAAAAGAGTAAGGAAATAAGTTCCTCCAATTTGAATATAAGTCCTCGATGCTTTGGGTGAAATTTAAGTCAATTTCCATAGCTCCAATGAGGAGATTCCAACAAAGCCTTTGTGCAAAATTACAACTGATAAACAAGTGATTTATGGTTTCTTCCTCACTATTGCACATGGGGCATCTCGAAAGTCCAACTATGCCTCTCTTCTTTAAATTATCAGTTGTTAATATCTTACCTTTTATGACAGTCCATATGAAGATCCTTATTTTTGGAAGAGACTTTGTTTTCCACACTACTTTCCAGCGGGGCCAAGACAGATAGTTCCCTTGATCTTGGAGCTTGATGTAGCATGATTTAACACTGAATGCTCCTGCTGTTGGATTCCATCTAAAGGTGTCCTTTTGACCTTGTTTGATTAGGGCAACACCTTTTAGGCGAGTTAAGGTTCCCCATTGGAGAAATAGGGCCAGAGGAATAGGAGGAGATTTCCAACATGTCCAAATTCCATTTTCTTGACTCCAATTAGAGATCTGCTCCAGCTGCGTTATTCCATTTTTATTCAACCAATCCATCAAACGCTGAATTTCTTTGTGTTGTGAGATTGTTGACTATCCCATTATACTCTCCTTCCACATGTGTATATATTTACCTCCTTTTGGAATTCTTGAAGTGTTCTCAAAGATTATTGGAAATACCTTTTTAACAAGTTTTCACAACTGCGAACATGGTCTTAAAGGAACCCTTTTTCTTAGAAGAAAGAAGCGGGGGAAATTTAAATATTTAGCCTCTAGGATTTTCTTCCAGCAACTCAGGTTACCAATGATCATTCTCTAGATTATTCTTTCTCTGAGAGCAAGATTCATCAAACCAGTGAGCCTTAAAGAAATTCCTCCCTACTCATAAGGTGTAGTAACTTGCTTCCAATTAACTAAACTGAATTTTTTACTTTTTGTTTTGCCTCCATGCCAAAGGAAGCCTCTAATGACAAGCCCAATCTGTTTATGGATGCTTGTTGGAGCCTGTACTATATCAAACTGATAGGATGGAAGTGATGATAAAACAACCTTAATTTATATAACTCTCCCTGCTAGGTTGAGCCATAGGATTCCCCACCCAAGGAGTTTATTCTTCATTTTTCCTATAATGTTGTTCCATATTTCAGTTTTCATATTATTCTTTATAAATGACAATCCTAGATGTTTAAAATAAGTCCAATTGCTTTGAAAGAGTACGCTAAAATTTGGGAGATCTGCTGAAGTGTTCTAATTGGCACATTCCAACCATAAATGCTACACTTTGAGTGGTTTATTAGACATCCTGACACCTCCAGGAAGTCATCCAAGATGTTTTTAAATCTTCGTGCAACTATGCATGAGGCACCCCCAAGCAACAGAGTGTCATCAACAAAAAGAGAGTGTTTAATATTTTTTATTCCTACTTTAATAGACATACCAGTAATGGATCCAGTTCTTCTACAGTGATCTAAATTGCCGTTGAAAGATTCTTCTATCAAGATGTAAAGAAAGGGGGAAAGAGGACATCCTTGCCTCAGACCTCTATTGCTTTGGAAGAATTGTCTTGGTCTTCCATTTATTAGAGGAGCAATCCATGGGCCTTTAATGCATCCCTGAATCATATCGATGAGGTCTTTAGAGAAGCCATTTTTTTTAAATTGATGATAACAATTCTAGGTTCACTTGGTCACAGGAATTTTCCATGTATAGCTTTAGAATGAATCATTGCTCTCCCTTTAATAGGCTTGAGTGCAAAGCCTTTTGTACCACTAATATGTTGTCAATGATTTGTCTCCCTGGCATGAATCCCCCTTAATTTTCTGAAATCAACCCCTACATAAGTGGCTTAATCTTGTTGGCCAAAATTTTTGAAATTATTTTGTAAGAAGAGTTACATAGAGAGATAGGCTTGAAGCGTTGGAAGGAGGTCGGTTTCAAATCCTTCGGAATTAGGGAAAAAAAAGTGGAATTAGTGAACCCTCCCATTTTTGTTTTCTTGAAAGTCCGCCGAATCCTTTTTAGGTGATATTTTTTAATAATATTCCAAAAGGATTTGTAGAAGGATAAGGATAAGCCATCTAACCTCGGCACCCTCTTTGGTTGAAAGGACCAAATCACAATTCTAAGCTCCTCTTCTTCTATTTCTTTCATTATTTCCTCATTTTCTTCTGTGGTGACCTTATTCGGTATGTGCCTTGTAAAGTTTTCACTGTTTGATTGTTTAAGATCAATGGACAACAAGCTTTTGAAGTGCTGATAAACTTCCCTTTTTAATTCCTCCCATCCTCTAATTTATTTTCCATTTGATCCTATTATTTCTACTATGTGATTTTTCATCTTTTTTGCCTTTGCTGAGCCATGAAAGAAGGTGTTAGGGTCCTATAAATTATAGGATCTCAAGGTGATTGAGTATTTCATAGTTGCAATTTCATATTGTACATGTTTTTCAATATTCAAATGATTTCCAAAAAAAAATATGAAAAAGAGAAAAAGAAAGAAAACCCCAAAAAAGAATAATACTGAAAGTGCTGCAAATCAAAATGCCACTGCTGATTGGATTAGTTTGTTCAATTCATATAGTCTAAGCATGATTGATTTTTTTTTAAAATTTTTGTTGGATAGCTTAGAAAATAAGGATTTTCCAAATAGTCCAATCTTGGCAAATCAGTAACTAAGTAGAAATAAAATTGATTCAAGAGTTCAAACTGAATCAATAGGAGAAATAAGGGAAAGAGTAGGTTAGAATTTCGTAAAAAAAAGAGATATGGGTCTGCAAGCCTAAATGCACCCTGCAAAAGAATGATAAAAAATGTTAGATTAGTGAAAGGGTAGGTAGAATGAAAGAAATATAAATGTGGAGAGACATGAAATTTACTCTAAAGCATCATTCAAAATATTTCATGTATTTTCATGTACGGAGAAAAATAAAAAAGAAAAGGGTTTTATCCTAAGTTTCAGGGATTGACTCATTTTAAACTTTATTTGACATATTATATGTCATATCCTAAAGTTCCATACTTTACACTTCGACCAACATTTCATTTAATCTGCCCGGCCCGACCATCCACTCACCCATCCCGTCATCGTTAAACTCTTGTCGTCTTCCATTTCATCTCTGCCCCCACTATCACATCTGACGACCCATATTCATCTCCAACCCCCGCCCCCCTTCCCCCCCTTATCCTCTAAAATTTAACTTCAGGAGGGGGGGAAATGGGCGATTTCCGAAACCAACCCATCTTCTACGTGTCGAGAGCTTATCTTTTCGCACCCCCCGACACTATTCCTCTTACCATCATACACCCCCTCCAAAAAGCAGTTTCCGCCATGATTAAACCACGTTGTTGACCGTTAACCCTCCACCATTCCTGCTGCTCCACGTTATCACTCCTGTCACGTCCACCCAATCACCCCCGCTCCCGCCTAAAGACCCATTGAAACATTAAATTGTTTAAGCCGTTATCCAACGGGCCCGCACCATGTCAACGGATTCCCCACAATCCTACAAAATCACCTTTCCCCACCTGTTTCAAAGGTTACAGTGTTTTCTCAGTGTTTTCTTGTAACATGTGATCAAACTCAAGGTTTTGTAGATCTAAAGAGAGCGCGGAAAATTTTAATCGTCTGCAGATCAACAGAAAGTCCCTCTTCTTTAATCCCCTTTTCTTGTAATTCCCCTTCTGATCAAGCATAAATCCCTTCTAGTTCCAACCCTCTCTGTTCAATCCCCTTCTAATCTGTGCATTTGTAAATACAGAAGAAACAATCATGCCTCCAAAGAAGAAGGATCAGGAGCCATTCAATCCAATGGTTCACCCTCGTGTGGACCTTGACCATATTTACCTTGTTGACAGGGATTTTAAAATTCATGAGACTCTCTCAGAATTCGACCTCTTCGACATATACTGCTAGTTGGAAGATAAACTCATCGATGAGGTTGATGACATAGGACTATGGGACACTAACCTGCCATATTACATCTTTCCAAAAACTCACAGTTTCCTTGAATTTATAAGAAAGTGTCATGCATGTTATGATATAAATCAGAGGGTTGTTGTTGCCACCATAGGGGAGGTTTTGTTCACCATTAGAGCCAAGTCTATCATGTAGATGATGCAGGCTCCTGTCATTAAAGAAACTACACCCTTTTTCGATGAAACCCTCAAGGAATTGTATCAAAAATTAGATTTTTCCAGTAGAGCCAAAACCCTTGAATTATTCATGGCTGCAGACACTCCCCTACCGAAGAGAATCCTCCATACCCATCCTCTACATTCCCTGATAGGACTCAACACGTAGTCATTGTCCTTTCTTACCTACTAGGATACTATTCAGACCAGTGGCTAGATGAAGAAATTATAGGCTTCCTGTCAATACTTTCATAAGATTCTAAAACTTCCATCATGTTCAATTTCAGTCAATTCCTATCAGATGCCATTCATGATCAGTTTGTCAGGTTTCATACAAAGGAAGTGTTTAAATACACTTCAATCATTGTTTATATGTTTGTATATTTTGAGGCAAATAGGTTTCAGTTCAAAATGAGAAAATTCAATGAAGATTCATAACCTCAGTTTGTCATCTTTTGGACAACAATGCTGATGAAAGATAAATAATTCACTTACAAACAATTCATTGAATTGTTTGTGCATCCAGCTATGAGCATCCTCAACAGCGCAGTGGAACCAAGGACCAATGAAGAAATTAAGAAGACCATGCAGCTGTCAGACCAAGCCAGAACTTGAGACTAGTACTTGTACCAAAATTATATAGAGTTAAGAATATATGGGTGTGAGTTGTCCCCTTACAAGATGCCAAAGTTCCTCCCTATGAGGATCTTTGCCCGGGAATACATCAGACAGATGATTAATGAAGATGAAGTACATTTTGTATCAACAAAGAAGAAATATCAGTTCACGATCAAAACCCAAATTGGTCCTTTCATTTGCAATAGTAGAGCAGCGGGAGAGGAGGCTGATAAGAGGTTGAAAGAGAGGAAGTTTACACACAACTTCACTTGGTCTTATGGCCCATTGGGCATTATCTCTAAGAAAAGGGTAGAAAACAAATCAACTCCATACATTCACACCCATAGGCCCGAGATTGAACAATTTATGAACTAGACAGAGTGGACAACAAACACCTTGTAGGAGGCTGAAGAGTAGGTAATTTCATCTTCAAGTACAAAGACCCCTGCTCCACAAGAGAAGCAGAATATAGATGATAAGCAAGACAAAGGAAAAGAACAGGAGAACGAAGCAACAGGAAAAATACCAAGAGATGATCAATCACCTTTGGGGACTGATACATCTAGCAAAGAGTTTACGATGAAATATAGGAAGAGAGCATTAGGGGAATTTTGAGGTCTAAAATGGGCCTCCTAAGGAAATAATAAAATAATAGCTAAACCAATAAAATAATATTTATGAATTTTCAATTTACTTTTTGCACCACAATTCATGTAATCATAGCTAAATTAAATTCAAAGGTTGTACCAAAATAGAATTAATAAAAAAAATTGTATTTATGTGACTATAAATATGAATGAACTTTTCAAGAAAAAAAGTCATTATCATTGAACAACTAATGCATTTGTCCCTTGTACTTAAATAACTTAAAATAAAATATAAATATAAATTCATAAATTCTTAATTATATTATATGCTATTAATTAAAATTTATATTATTTAAATTGTATAATAACATGTAATTAATATACTATATAAAAATGATATAATATAATGTAATATAATATAATAAATTTATAGGGATATGCATGATTTCTTTCAAGAAATATGAAATGATAATAATATTATTTTATTCAAAAGTGTGAAATGACATTTATGATGAATACTTTCTTTTATGACTTTAAAAGTACTTAGAGCACTACCGTGGTTAACCATGAGTTTTTATCCACTATTGAGAATGTGACAAGTAAATACTTTTAACTCAAACAACACTACCTCAACCATTAGGGATGATGTCATCCCATAAAATGTGATTGGTTCTCATAAATTGAATTTTGATTGTATAGTTTCCTTAAGAGGTCCATTTTAGACTTCAAAATTTCCCTAATGCAAGAATTCATATGGATATTGATCAAGGCAAGTAATTAGAGCGACAGACAATGATAAATAACATAGACACTTCTGGTTCCTCTTCAGCAAGTGGCCAACATATATTTTCTCCTACAACTTCAACTACAATTCCAGTACAATAGAAAAGCCTTCAAACACCTACAACTACTGCTATTACAGGGGAAAATGAGGAAGCCATTAGGGGATTTTGAGGTCTCAAATGAGCCTCTTAAGGAAAATGTACAATCAAAATTCACTTTATGATAAGCAATCACATTTTAGGAGATGACATCATCCCCAATGGTTGAGGTGACATTGTTTGAGTTAAACGTACTTACTTGTCATACTCTCAATGGTGGATAAAAACTCATGATTAATCATGGTAGCGCTCTAAGTACTTTTATAGTCATAAAGTAAAGTACTCATAATAAATGTCAGTCACTTTTTTTGAATAAAATATTATTATTGTCATTTCATATTTTTGAAAGAAACAATGCATATCCCTACAAAATCTTCATGTCTTTACACACTTTTCAATAAATATGATATTTGCATATTTTCATATATTTATTTTTAAATTATATATTCATCTCATTTTATTTAATAATATAATTTTAAATTAATTATAAGTTAATATATACACATATGTATTATACATATGAAATAAAATTAAATAAAAATAAACCTTTTAATTCTACGATAAATAAAATTTATGAATAATATTATTATAATACTAATAGCAATACAAGCATATTAAAATTAAAGAAAAACAATATATTAGTTTTCTATGATGAAAAAATCTAAATACAACATAATTGATTTCATTATGATTATATTAATATCATATATTATTATTTATAATATTATGAAAAACAATCTAAATGTTATAGGATATATATTATATTTATTTTTTTATATTATATATTATTTATTCTTATATTATAAATCAAATCAATTCAATATGTAATATAAAATTAATACATGAAATAATATATTACATTTATTATATTGTATTATTTGATTTTTATATAGTATATTAATTACATGTTATTATATAATTTAAATAATATAAATTTTAATCAATAGTATATTATACAATTAAGAATTTATGAATTTATATTTTATTTTAAGTTATTTAAGTACAAAGGACAAATGCATTAATTGTTTAATGGTAATAATTTTTTCTTGAAAAACTCATTTTTATTTATAGTCACATCAATACAATTTATTTATTTATTTTATTTTGGTATAATTTTTCAATTGAATTTAACCATGGTTAAATGAATTGTAGTGTAAAAAGTGAATTGCAAATTCATAAATATTATTTTATTGGTTTAGATATTATTTTATTATTTCCTTATGAGGCCCATTTTAGACTTCAAAATTCCCCTAATGAATATATGACACCTTCAAGGAGATCAAGAGAAAAAATGAAATATTGAAGACCAACACCTATAATCAATTTTGGAAGAAAACTACCAGTTCACAAAGTAGGCTTCTATCAGCTTTTGATTCAAAGAAGGGAAAGATGCGCATGGTTTTCTTAGAAGCCCAGATTTCATAGCCAAAAACACTTGCTGATTTTAAGCAAACATATTTTGAGTTTAATATCAAGGACATCCACCCAATAGATCAGATGGAAATGCACAAATATACTGGAGAGATGATCTCATCTACCTTGACTAGCACTGCAATGAGTTTGTCTAAATTGCAGGTATCTTTAGCCAATATTCAGTCCCACTTCAAGATGGAGAAGATTTCTTCTCTTGTAAAGGATACCATAAGTAAATCCTTGAAGGATTTAGTTGTGAAGATTGGGTATAATCCAACAAATATAGAGGCAGTAGAAGAGATCCCGAAGAAGAAAACAAAGACATAGCAACCTTGAGAAATCAGCTTAAAATGTCAGCTACTGAAGACCCTCTAACCAAGGACATAGAGGAGAATGAAACACAAAAATCAGAGATGATGAAGCTGATAATGGAACAGTCAGCACAACTAAATCAGATGGATACAAAAATAGACAAATTGGTAAAGGAGAAGGAAAAAGCAGCACATATGGCCATCATTCGCTTAGAGGTTGTTCCTCTTGTAATTGTCCCTTCAACTACATCAGCAACCACAAGTACATCAAGTGGTACATAACATCTAGCTAAAGCCATGGAGAGTATGTTCATCCAAACAGAGGAGATACAAATGCTGGAAGCACAAATTAATATCTTGAAGGATCAAAAGGTAAGATCTGACAATGCACATGAGATAGAAGTGCAAAGAGCCCAAAAATAGATCGAAAGATTGCAAAAGGTTAAGAAGGAAGCTTCCATTAGTCTCACCACTGTCCAGGCCAAGGAGATCATATGGACCAGTATAATTGAATCTATGAATGAAATATGGCCTTCCACTCAAATAATATTTAAATAGAAGGAATTAATTAAAAAGGTCAATGATACAATAGCTAGTGTCACAAAGGAGGTTGGGGACATGCTCGAGACAACAAATAACATCATTATATTTCTGAATTCAAAGAGCAGGTATGAATTGGATGAAATTGGAGTTCAAGACATAACAACAACAATTCTAGAGGTCAAGAAGGTGCTCACCAAGAAAAGCTTGGTAACACAATAGGAGGAAAAGTGCCACAATTTAGAGATTGATGTCAGTAGATTATTTAACAGAAGTGAGCCACTGACCAAAAGAGGGTTACCTTCACTGTTCATGATAAATGATAAGCTTATTACTAGGGAAGACTATGTAAAGAAGCTGAAAGACATTGCCAAGGACACAACCAAGTTTTCAGGTCTTAAAGGAGAAATGACAGGAAGAGCTTTCCTTGAGGCCATGAGCAACGACATATTTATCCAATATGAAATTAAACAATTTTTTTTGTTAAAGCCCACTTTCGTTAGATTCACGGAGATATATGAAATATATCGAAAGGTGACTAGGATAAAAATTCCAGATGAGCAACAATGGGAAAATCTGTGAATACCAAGAAGGGTAAATGGCAGCATATCAGACAGATCAACACAACACCAGATCAGCCAAATCAGCCAGCACATCACCAAATTTGATCATGCAGCAATGACCTTCTGAAAAATAGGGCCAGATGTCATATTTATTTCATCGTGTCCAATTCGTGGTCACACTAGTCAAATTTTGTTTATTTTGTAATTAATAATAGATTTCCTAGTAGATACGACAATCGTTGTAGAATTCAGTTAAATACTTCATGCATTCGAAGTATCAAGGGTTGGACCCTGAATTGTTGAAATTTTGTATTGGATCATTGTATTTTCTTAAAGTTGGGGCATAAATAATAAAATACCATTTACATGATACTTGAGCTATGTTTATATGGTGATGTTATTCCTTTTCTGTGTTAATGTTTCCATTGTTTTTCCCTCAGTGCATCATTTAAATATGATTGTAAAACATAAATCTGAAGATTAAGATTTGCTATTAGAGCACTTTATTTCTAGCTGTGTTTGCAATATAAATGTTTTTCTTTTGAAGTCTGGTTAAGAAATTCTTAATTTCCTTTTAACCATTACTGAATTCATTGTTTCTTTCATCTCAACGTTCATTTTGTTTCAAGATCCAATAAGTGTAGTTAGCTTGCCTTGTGGATGCTCTTACAAAATTTGATGCAACAAGCCAACCTTTTATGACTCCATAGCCAAATGGAATTAGACTAAACATATCTACTAATCCAATCAAACAATTAATCAAAAAATCAATCTCTACAATCATTATAACTAGCCTAATATGAAATTCATAAAACAAAGCTAAATATAAAGGAGAGATCCCTCTCTAGGTCTAGGAGGGTTAGATCCTAGACTCCAAAGTGGTTTTGATGTTGTCTTATATAATTATTCTTCCCAATCTTAAAATTATAGAACGATAACATAGTGGCGACCATACTGGGGATAATACTGAAAAACTGGTCATTTCATTCAAATTTAGAAACCTCGGTTAAAAAACATTGTATGATAGAAGTATTTTCTAAGATTGGTTTTCTTACAGTTTTTGAAAATAATTAGTTTTTCTATGCTTCAAATCTGAATTCTGGCTCCTAAAAGAATCTCTACTAGATCCCATCCTGATCCAAATCCTCCTACCATAGTGGACAATCCTGAATTTTTTTAAAGAAAAACTCGAACTGAGAGTCAAACAGGTAACAGATTTCTTCACAGAGAAAATTCCCTTCCTGAAAACTTTGTCACCTTACAGGATATCCAGTTTGATTTACACTTTGAACAAGGTTTATTTAGGACTAAATTTGAGAATTGGAAAGATTAGACAATATTTGATCCATTTATTCTACAACAAAGTCCAGTGAGAGAAGCTTATTCACAAACTCAATCTGATCTTCAGCTTCTCTAAGATTTTGAAACTCTCCAAGATTTGGTAACAGAGTTCACTTCAAACGTTGATGATGCTTACCTTCAACAATTTGTAGAATTAACTGCATTGACTATAACAACTTCTTCTTTTACCTCTTAGTCTACCCATCCTAAATAAGCTAGTCCCACTGCTTCTATAATCCCCACACACACATATCTTCCCATCATCCATCCTATTTCATTCACTGTCTACCTTCCTCCACTCAATCTTCCTCCTTAATTCATTGTCAATCCACCTCCACCACCTCCACCAATGATGACAGCTAGATATGCTCCATTGGTGTTGCCAACACCATTGACAGCTATGCCACAACATTACTAGTAAAAAATTACACTATTTGATGGAACTGGTCCTATAATTTCCCAACAACTTGTCGAAAAAGTGAATGACTGTTTTGACCTTCAAGAGGTAGATGAAGAAAGTGTTAAGTTAAGAATGTTTGCTCAAAGTCTTAGTGGAGAAGTTAGAAAATGGTTCAAAGCTTTACCTGCAAACAGTATCAATGACATCCTTGCATTTCATCAAACATTACTCACAGGTGGGAAGTAAAAAAGAACCCTCTTCAAATTTTATCTGAATATGAAAACATTAGTCAGGCCCCAGGTGAAAGTGTTCAGGATTATTGCACCAGATTCAACAATTTTTATAATGCAATACCTGCTCATATAAAACCACCACAAGGTTTAGCTTTAGTTAAATTACCAAATGGTTTTGAGCCATAAATGTCTTATCAACTAAGAGAAAGAATCTGGGCCACATTAGAAGAAATGCAGAGGGATGTAGTGAGCGTAGAAGCCAATCTGTTAGAAAAGAGAGCTAGAATGAGAATTGAGAGAAGAGTTACTATAAAAGAAGAATCTTCAACTTCCACATCTGATGCTAAAATTGGCTCCTTGGTTAGAACTATGGATAAAATGATGGAGAGGAATAATCTAAATGAGATAAATATTCGAGAAAATCAACCAGCTCCTCAAAAAATAAATCAAAATCCTAGAAGAAACCCCCCTCAGATAATACAAAGAGAGCTAAGAGGTCCAAATCAACAAATTAGGCCTCCATTCTAAGAGAATTATGCTGATGAGGATGAAGGAGTAGTTGAATAAGTAGAAGAAAATCAGATAAAATTAATGGGAATTAATGAAGATGACTCTATTTTTATCACTAAAGAAGAACAAGGATTATTTTTATTAATTCAAAAAGAGTTAGAATATGAAGAATCTGATGATTATAAACAAGGATTTGAGAATGCTATCATGGAAGTTCACAGACAGTAATTCCGAAAATTTTGCGAAAAAGGTCTCTGAACCTGATCTCAACAAAACAACATAAAATTCAAAGAAAAATTTAAACAGTTCAGAAAAGAAGAACACAGAAAACGTTACTAGGAGAATGATTGATACACCTTCCAAAAATGCCCAAACTGCTATCCCTATTACAATTCAACAAACTGAACTTACCAAAAAAGTAGTGGCTGAAAGGACTGATTTTTCAGATTTTCTCAAAGTTCAAACACCATTTAGTATTGAGAATGAACTTGCTAAACTGAAGATTTATATTCCTCTCATTGAATTGATAAACAAGAATGTGTATAGGACTCAGGTCCTAAAGGTACTAAACATAGGGGAAATTACTGATACTATTAATTTAAATGATGATCAACCTGAACTTTTTTTGGGCCAGAAGTTGATGGTAACCCTCAAGAAGGAGGTGTCCCCCCATTTTATGTTAGACTTAATGTTCATGACAAAACTCTCCATAATACCATGTTGGATTCATGTGCATCACATAATATTATGCCAAAGGCTGTTATGGAGAAGCTTTGCATTGAAATTACTAGAACCTACAAAGATTTGTACTCATTTGATTCTAGCAAAGTTAGATGTCCAGGTCTTATCAAAGATCTTTGTGTCACTTTAGCTCAGATACCAGCAAAAATTCTAGTGATGGATATAGTAGTATCTGACATCCCTCTTAAGTATGACATGTTTTTATCACGCTCATGGGGAGAAAAGTTGAAATAGACCCTTCAAATGGATATGACTTATGCCACAAAATCAGTGTTTGGTCAACAAAGAAGACTATATAGGGAAACTTTATTGAAGTAAATAGTGAGTAGTCAAGAAAAACCACACAACTATCCTCTGTCCATACCGACCTTGACTCCTTCATTCTTTATAATGATGGAGACAATGACACACAGGTTACCTGTGCATAAAATCATCATAATGAAAAACATGGCAACCAATTACAAATTGTACAATGAACTGAAGATGAACCTCTTCGGAATATGATTTTTGATGGCTCATGTGGAAAAGCAGGCTCCAGAGCAGGTGTTTGGCTATATAATGCAAGGAAAAATCATGCAGAAGGTAACTCCTACAAACTCAATTTTCAGTGCATAAACAATATAGCAGAATATGAAGCCCTGCTCTTAGGATTACAATTGCTGAAAATATTAGGAGCTAAGAGGATTTCTATCCATGGTGATTCTGAATTAATCATAAAACAAATTAAAGGAGGATATTATGCAAAACATCCTAGATTTAGAGCATATAGAAATTTTGTGCTTGATTTCCTAAGAACATTTGAAGAATATGATCTGGTTGTTATTCCAAGAAATCAAAACATCCTAGCAAATGGCTTAGCCTTTTCAGCAAGCACATGTTAGTTGCCTCACCCAAACAGACAATACACAGTAGAGGTTAAACATCATCCATCTGTGCCTGATAGCATGAGATACTGGAAAGTATTCGGTAATGACAAACAATTTGAGAGTTTCCTACAATCAAAGGATGAATTTGAGGATAGAAACATAGACTTAGATTGTGAAGAAGACAATCACATTGATGTACAAATTAGTGTAGATAAACAGTCTTCTGTTTCTGATGTAAATATTTCGGCAAATAAAACTGTACATAAAACATAAATACATAAAGACCCAGAAAAAGAGGAATTTGAAGTACTTCAACTCAAGGATAATATCCTGCCTAGAGGGTTTGTCACTTTAGAAGAACTGCTTGACTTTAATGACGTGGCCAAAAAATAAAAAATAGAACCAACAGGGACAGACATTGAAGAGTGTAACATAGGCAGTGAACAAAGCCCCAAAATGATAAAATTATCAAAATCACTGCATGTTGTTAAAAAAAAAGTTATATAGCTCTGTTTAAGGAATTCATAGATGTATTTGCTTGGAGCTATGAGGATCTAAAAGCTTATGATACTAGCATTATACAACACAAAATTCCAATCAAGGAGGATCAAACACCTTTTAAACAAAAACTGCGTAGGATTAATCCTATCTTAATACCCTTAGTTGAGAAAGAAATCAAGAAAATGTATGAGGTCAAAATCATAGTTCCACTTAGATATTCTAAATGGGTATCCAACATTGTGCCTATAAGAAAGAAAACAAGTGAAATCAGACTTTGCATTGACTTTAGGAATTTGAACAAAGTATCCCTTAAGGACAATTACCCCTTACCAAAAATAGACCTCATATTGCAAAGGGTAGTAGGCTCCAGTGGGATCTCTTTGTTAGAAGGATTTTCAGGATATAATCAAGTTTTAGTGCATCCTGATGATCAGGACAGAACAACCTTTACTACTCCTTGGGGGACTTTCATGTATGTGAAAATGCCCTTTGGATTAATGAATGCTACCGCCACTTTTCAGAGAGCCATGGACATTGCTTTTGTAGATGAAATTGGGAATTTTATTATGATCTATCTTGATGCCATTACTGTAATTAAAAAACTGATGAAGAACACTTGGCACTTCTAAGAAGAGTTTTTGAGAAATTTAGAAAGTTTGGAATTTTCCTAAATCCAAAGAAAACACTGTCTAGCCTTGAAGAAGGAAATCTTCTTGGTCACATTATTTCTAAACATGGAATTAGAATTGACCCCAGCAGGATTGAAGGTATACTCAAAATTATTCATCCCAGGAACATCAAAGAACTTCAATATTTCATTGGAAAAATTAAAATTTTAAGGAGAGTCATACCCAATCTTGAATTTTTTTTGAGAAATATAACCAACATGCTTAAAAAAGGTTCAGAAATTAAGTGGAACATTGAAGCTAAACAATATTTTGATCTAGTCAAGCAAGCATTAACAAGAGATCCAATTCTAATGAGCCTGAATTCTACCAAAGACTTCATAATTTTTTCTTTTGCATCTAAACATACTATGGTTGCTGTATTATTGCAGAAAAACAGTGAAGGACATGAAAAACCAATAGAATTATTTAACAAAGCCTTGAGAGATGCATATTTAAAGTACAACATCATGGAAAAACATGCTTTTGATGTGGTTAAAGCACTAGAAGATTTAAGAGTTTACATTTTACATTCACATATTATTGCTTATGTGCCTAATGCAGTAGTGAAAGACATTTTAACGCAGAATGGTCTTGATGGAAAGAGAAGAAAATGGATTGTTGTTATTCTCAAATATTATTTGGAAATCAAACCTGTCAAATTGATCAAAGGACAAGGATTAGCCAATTTGATGGTTGAATCAAATTTTCATGCACTAGATATCAACATGGTATATTCATTGGATGATCAAGAGGAACTGGTGACTCCACTAATTGATGAGGCATTCATAAATTCTCCCTGGTATGCAGATATCTTATATGTTTTTTTAAAATTTGAATGCTCCTCTTGGTTTGTCCAAAACTAAAGAAAGATCTATAAAGTTGAAAGTTGTCAAATTCTGCATTCTAGAAAATGTCTTATACTGGAAAGATGCTGGAGGTGTTTTACTCAAATGTTTGCTAAAATATGATGTAGATAAATTTATGCAGGAATTCCATGAAGGTGACTGTGGTGGCCATCTTTATTGGAAAAATTCTGCCAGTAAGATCCTTAGGGCTGGTTTCTACTGGCCTACCCTTTTCCCTGACATCCACAAGATGGTAACTTCCTGCCACAAATGCCAAATTTTGAAGGAAAGAGAAAATTTTTGCCTTTACCCTTAAAGTAAATTTATGTAGAAAGCCCTTTCCAACAACGGGGATTAGATTTATTTGGAGAAATTAATCCCCCATCCTTTGCCCAACATAAGTGGATTCTTACTGCCACTGAATACTTTACCAAATGGAAAGAAGCCACTCCTTCCAAAAATGCCACTGATTCTATCATTATTAAATTCCTTGAAACAAATATCCTTTCTAGATTTGGTTGTCCTAGAAAACTCATCACTGATAATGTTGTAACCTTCAAGTCAAAGGAAATAGTTGATTTCTGTCATAAGTACCACATAATCTTGGGACACTCAACAACCTATTACCCTTAGGGTAATGGATTGGCTGAATCTTCAAACAAAATTTTGGTGAATATCATAAAAAATATCTTGGAGGAAAACAAGAAATCATGGCATAACAAGTTGGTTAATGCACTTTGGGCTAATAGACTTACAACTAAAAAATCAATTGGCATGTATCCATACCAATTGGTCTATGGAATGGATGCAGTTTTTCTTTCTTATTTAGGAGTTCCATTCATGAAGATCATTCAGGAAATACAAGTTGAACCAAATGATGTACAAAGAAGAATCAATCAAACCATTCAATTGCAACAGTCTAGAGAAGAGGTCTATAATATGACCCAAGTTGTTCAAGAAAATATCAAGAAGATTTTTGATAAAAGAACAAAGGATGATGATTTTAATCTAGGTGACAGAGTTTTAAAATGGGATTCTGGAAGAGAAGACAAAGGTAAGCATGGAAAATTTGACAACCTTTGGCAAGGTTATTGATGCTTTCAGAGGAAACAATGCACATTTCTTTAAGGAGTTAGATGGAACAGAAATAATTGGAGGTCTTGTCAATGGTAGGATGCTAAAGCATTACTTCTCCCAAGAATAAAATTTGATTTTTCATCATTGTAAATACCATAGTTTTACAGTTTGGGATTTGGATAATTCATTAACAAAGGTTGAAGCCCATGGAGAAGGCCCTAAGCCATGTTTGAAGAGATGTTATAAAAAAAAGAAATCAGATGAAGACTTTGCAGAAAATGGAGTACTCAAGTGTTAATTTTGGACAAATAGGTCCAAACTCCATGTTTTGATGCTCAGATGAAGATGCCAATATTTTTATTAGATTCCTCTTTCGGAGAGGTGCAATATCAATCTAAATATCATCTTGATCCAATGAGAAAAACATTTATTTTGAATTTATTCAGAATATGTGTCGGTCAGTCTGAAGTGAAATGTAGGCTTGAAGCCCCAGTAGTTGTGTCACACACCCTCACTGATGGTTATAAATAGGTCAACGTTGGAGGTCATTTTCACTCATCCATCACATCACTTTCTCTCTCCTCATCTGATTGGTTTGATCATCTATTGGAGTCTCTTCTCCTCACACATGGGAAAACACAGTAAGAAGATTGCTGTATTCTGACCTAGGGTTTTTCAATGCAGAGTTGACTAGCATTGAATTTGGTTAATTATTGGTCAAACTAACCCAAATCTGTCCCAGAATTTCAATTTTTGCAATCCGTATTTATTGGCACAAAAATCAAGGCTGGACGTTGACTTTGACCAGGCTGCATTGAATTTTTGTTGATGCTGTTTTGCGTTGACCATTGACTAGGACAACGTTGAATTTCGTTGACTTTGGGTTAAATGATATAGATTTTCGAGTGGGTTGTGCGACACTTTTGGTTGGCCGACCATATTGAGACTTTGCTGGTTGAGGCATCCTATTGATCGTCGTAACGCACTAACTTTTGGTTGGCTGACCGTATTGAGACTTTGCTGGTTGAGGCATCCTGTTGATCGTCGTAATGCACTAACACACACATATTTTTGGCTTGTCTTTTGTCGATCTACTGGTATGTTATATCAACATTTTACTTTCTTTTTTATGTGATTGCTGGTTGATATTGGGGATAAAAATTAAAGTTGCATAAAGCATAGAACATCTACACAAATTTACATGGTATCAGAGCTGAGGTGAAGACAAAGCCCAAGTTTGTAGCAATCACCGAAGAAGAGCATGGGTACCTCAAACTATAATGGATTTAAAGTTGATGACAAATTGACTAGGAAGGAACACTTCCATGCTTGGAAGATGACATTGGATCTTATGTTGGAAGACCAAGATGTCATGGACTATGTGTAGGGTAAAATCCAAGAGCCTCCATCCACTGCACTTGCTGCCACCAAGTCAAAATATAAGAAGGGGAAAATCAAAGCAAAGCTGATGATCATGGACTCAATTCATAAGACTCTGGTTGCCTACATCTCTGAGCTAGGCACATCCAAGGAGATGTATGATAAGTTGGTCAACATGTTCAAGGCCAACAACGCAAATCAAGTCCTATTATTTAAGAATCAACTAAAGAATCTGAAGAAAGGCAGGGATGAGTCCATCCAATCATATTTTCTGAAGCTGACCGAAATCATGAATAATATTCTGGCTATTGGGGAGACAATAGCTGATAGAGAGATGGTTCTCACCGCACTTGGAGGTCTCTCATCCGAATGGTATGTATTCAATACTACCATTCTCAATAACAATGAGATAACTGATTTTGAATAAGTACTATCGAGATGCATACAAGAAAAGACAAGGATGAAGGAATATGAAAATGAAGGAAATGTTTCCTTCACTGCTCGTGCTAATAAGAAGAACTTTGGTGGTCCGAGGAATAAAGGAAGAGCAGGGGCCCAGGGAAAGAAAAGAAAATGTTACACATGTCACAAGACCGACCACTGTGCTAGATAATTCCCTTTCAAGAAGGATTCTCCTGATGATGATGCCAACAACAACAACCGAAGGAATGGCAATCAAGGGAACAACAGGTTCAAAGGAAAGAGGAATGCTCCCTTTGGTGGAAATGGGAAACCTTACAAAAGGTCAAGAAATTCCAGGTATGAGGAATCAAATGTTGTTGATGATAAAAGAAATGAATTCATTCTTGTATTTTCCCTCTCTGTTGCATCTCCACCTGACACTATGGACGTCTGGTTGATAGATAGTGGTGCCTCAAGGCACATCACTGGGTTCAAAGAAGCACTTTATGATATGATTGAGAAGGACGTTAATCTGAAAATTATCCTTGGAGATAATGCCACATATCTCGTGAAAGGGACAAGGAATGTGACCCTCCACTTGTCTCATGGTCAAGTCCTCCGCTTGCAAGATGTACTATATGTACTTGATTTGAAGAAGAACCTTGTGTCTATTTCGGCCATGGAAGATAAAGGTTTCAATGTGGCATGATGGGAAGGTGCGTATCTGGAAGAAGAGTTTCAAGGAATCTATCATGATTGGGTTTAGAGTTGATACACTCTACCAGGTTAGAGGAAGTCCACTCGGAGCGATGACATGTGATACTATATGACACACTGAAATATGGCACCGGAGGTTTGGAAACCTTCACTACAAAGCCCTTCCCGAAGCAAGGAAGGTGGTGACGAGGATGCCTGAGTTCACAAATGATCATGAAGGTGTATGTCAGGGCTGTACTGAAGGAAAGTATACAAGGGGACCTTTCCCCTCAAGTGTCACAAAGAAATCCGATGTCTTGCAACTAATACATTTTGATATGTCTGATATGCTGCCCGTGATATCCTTGGGAGGATTTTATTATTATATGATGTTCATAGATGACTTCTCTCGCAAAACTTGGATATAGTTCTTGAAAAAGAAGGATGAGGCTTTCATGTGGTTTTTTACCTTCAAAGCATTGGTGGAAAATTCAACAGGGAAGAAGACCAAGATATTGAGGACCGATAATGGCACTGAATATGAGACGAACGAGTTCAAGAAATTTTACAGAGAAGTTGGCATCAAGAGGGAGACCAAAAATTTCTATACTTCTGAGCAGAATGGCATTGTTGGAAGAAAGAACATGACCATTGTGGAAGTTGCCCATGCCATGCTATGTGACCAAGGTCTACCAAAGTTTCTGTCGAGTGGAGCTGCCCGCATTCCGCTCTGGACTCCAAAAATCTAGAAGAGGTTTTCTCTGGTAAGAAACCTAACGTCTCATATTTTATAGTTTTTGGATGTCTTGTTTATTTTCATGTACCGAAGGAGAAGAGGAGCAAGCTAGATGATTCTGTAAATAAGGGAATTTTTGTGGGCTATAATGAAACTCCGAAGGCCTATAGAGTCTATGTGCCTAGTCAAAGGGAAGTGGAGATATGTTACCTTTGACGAAGGTGCTTCCCTGAGGAAAGTAATAAATCTTCCGAGATCTAAGGAAGATCATGAAGCAAGGCCTGGAAATCATGAGGAGACGAAGGATGAGACGATGCCCGATCTTGAAGGACTGATGGACCCTATTGATCCACCTCCTTCAATGAAGAGAAAACCATCATGGCTCAGGGACACTCTCGAGGATGCCGAGAGACATATGGTCCCAAGGGGGACATTCCGTGAAAGCAAGAAGCCGAATAGATACCAAGGGTATCTAGTAGCCATGAGTACAAACGTACAATCTAAGCCTGGATATTTTGAGGAAGCTGTAAAGCATCAAGTCTGGAAGGATGCTATGCATGAAGAATATGAGTCCATTATGAAGAATGATATCTAGGATGTGGTTCCAAGACCAGAGGACAAATCATGGATTTGATGGTAGTGCTGAAAAGTTCAAGGAAAGATTCATTACCCGTGGATTCTCTCAAAAGGAAGGCGTATACTATGATGATATATTTGCACCTATGGCTTGATATACCACCATCCGATATATCATAGCCCTTGCTGCTTTGCAAGGATGGAATCATCATCAGATGGATGTAAAGACCACAATTCTGCATGGTGCGATAAAGGAAGAGGTGTATGTGGAGCAACCTCTGGGGTTTGAAGTCCAACATCGGGACACCCATATTTGCAAGTTGAATAAATCCCTTTATGGGTTGAAGCAAGCACCCAGAGCTTGGTACGAGAGGATAAATAGCTACTTGAAGAAGTTGGGCTTCACTCAGAGTAAAGCTGATCCGAACCTTTACTTCAAGGTTGATAAAGAAAATCCTCTCATTCTGGTGCTCTATGTGGATGACCTCTTCCTGACAGGTGTTGAACCTCTCATTCATTAGTGTAAGAGGGAGCTCATTGCTGAGTTCGAGATGAAGGACCTAGGACTGATGCATTACTTCCTAGGCCTGGAGGTCTGTCAGAGACCTCACGATATTTTCCTTTCAGAAGGAAAATATATTGTGAAGCTTCTGGAAAGATTTGGAATGGTCGATTGTAAGCCTATGTCGACACCAATGGAGCTCAGATTTAATAAGTTGAGTGGCAGCACTTCTGGGCTTGTGCAAGAAAATCCTATCGAGTATTGTCAACTTGTAGGGGCTCTAATGTTCTTAGTGAACACCTGTCCGGATGTATGTTTTGCAGTGAACACTTTGAGCCAACACATGGTTGATCCTCATAACATTCACTGGGTTGGTGCCAAGAAAATCTTGAGATATATCTGGGGCGCGATAGACCATGGGCTGAGATACATTGTGGGGAGCATGAAACTCCATGGATATATTGATTCTGTTTGGGCTGGCAGTGTGGTGGATCGAAAGAGCACATCTGGATGTTGATTCACACGTAGGTCTGCTTCAAGCAGGAAGTGGAAGTCGGTAGCCTTGAGCACCGCTGAGGACGAATACATTGCAACATGTATGGCCTGTTGTGAAGTCACTTGGTTGCAAAAGCTCTTCAGTGATCTGTTCAAGCATGTGTTAGATGCCACCATTATCCTTTGTGATAGCTAAAAGGGGATTCGTTTTTCAGAGAATCCCGTGTTCCATGATCGATCCAAGCATGTTGATGGCTGGTACCACTTTATACGGGATATGGTACAGTGAAGCGTCGCAAGGCTCGATCATATAGGAACTGATGAGCAGGTCGCAGATATTCTCACAATGCCCTTGGGGAAGGTTAAGTTCCTAACCTTCCGTGAGAATCTTGGTATCATGGAATGACCCTATGGTGAGGGTCCTATTGGACGATGAGCTCTTGGAGCTCTGGGGGGCTTTGGGGATAGCTTCTTAGAGCTATAATCACACACGGGGCTAGGCTTGTTGAACCTTGTGGTGCTTCTGCCCCATCGTTATGATATTGAGTTGGTTCACCTCTCATGATCTGTGCCCCTGTATGCATCCTACCCATTGAGTCTCGGACTCATAGGAAGTAACTCTCATTTTTCCAGTGAGGTGGGAAAAGCTAGAGACTAGTAGCAAAGACTGATGGATGCATCAGAGGTTGTCGTACTCTCTATGTCTAGGATGGAACGTGTCCAACCACTTGATCTGGGATCAAGTCTAGTGAGGTTTCAGACCTCCTACTGACTTCGGGTTAGATAAAACAACTTCAGGTTGGTATGAGACTCTTTTTGAGTCCTATAGAGGTTTCAAACCTCTAGGCTGAATCTGTCAACCGAGAATGATGTCTTTGTGACTAACCCAAGTTTGTTCTGAAATAAAGAAGCCAGCAAAGCAAGTTACGGCGGGATGATGCACGATGTTTGGATGGCACAGGTGGATGGAGTTCTCGCTAGTTGAGAGGGAGTGTTAATTTTGGGCAAGTAGGTCCAAAATCCATGTTTTGATGCTCAGATGAAGATGCCAATATTTTTATTAGATTATTCTTTCGAAGAGGTGCAAGATCGATCTAAATATCATCTTGATCCGATGAGAAGAAAATTTATTTTGAATTTATTCAAAATATGTGTAGATCAGCCTGAAGTGAAATGTAGGCTTGAAGCCCCAACAGTTGTGTCACACACCCTTACTGAGGGATATAAATAGGTCAACATTGGAGGCCATTTTCACTCATCCATCAGATCATTTTCTCTCTCCTCATCTGATTGGTTCGATCATCTATTGGAGTCTCTTCTCCTCACACGTGGGAAAACACAGCAAGAAGATTTCTGTTTTATGACCTAGGGTTTTTCAGAATAGAGTTGACCAAAATTGACTTTGGTCAACGCTTGGGAAAACTGACCCAAATCTATCCCAGAATTTTGATTTCTATAGTCTGCATTTATTGGCACATAAATCGAGGCTAGACATTGAATTTGACCAGGATGCATTGACTTTTTGCTGACGCTATTTTGCGTTGACCATTGACTGGGACAACATTGAATTTCATTGACTTTGGGTTGACTGATATAGCTATCCAAGAGGGTTGTGTGACACTTCTGGTTGGTTGACCGTATTGAGACTTTGCTGGTTGAAGCATCCCGTTGACCGTCGTAATGCACCAACACACATATATAATTTTGGCTTGTCTTCTGTCGATTTACCGGTATGTTCTATCAACATTTTACTGTCTTGTTTATGTGATTGCTGGTTGATATTGGGGATAAAAAGTAAAGTTGCATCAAGCATAGAACATCTACAAAAATTTACATCAAGGCTACTAATCTTATGTTCTTGACACTTCACTTGGAGAAGTGCCATCCCCAGCTAGAGCCACTGTTAGGGTCCTATAAATTATAGGATCTCAAGGTGATTGCATATTTCATAGTTTCAATTTCATATTGTACATGTTTTTCAATATTCAAACGATTTCCAAAAAAATTATGAAAAAAAAAGAGAATAGAAAATAAAAGGAAAGAAAACCCCAAAAAAGAATAATACTGGAAGTGTTGCAAATCAAAATGCCATTGCTGATTAGATTAGTTTGTTCAATTCATATAGTCTAAGCATAATTGAACAATTTTAATTTCTTTTTTGGATAGGTTAGAAAATAAGGATTTTCCAAACAATCCAATCTTGGCAAATCAATAACTAGGTAGAAATCAAATTGATTCAACAGTTCAAACTGAATGAATAAGAGAAACAAGGGAAAGAGTAGGTTAGAATTGCATAAAATAAGAGATATGGGGCTGCAAGCCTAAATGTACCCTGCAAAAGAATGACAAAAAATGTTAGATTAATGAAAGGGTAGGTAGAATGAAAGAAATATAAATGTGGAGAGACATGAAATTTACGCTAAAGCATCATTAAAAATATTTCATGTATTTTCATGTATGGAGAAAGATAAAAAATAAAAGGGTTTTATCCTAAGTTTCGGGGATTGACTCATTTTAAACTTTATATGACATATTATACGTCATTTTCTAAAGTTCGATACTTTACACTCCAACCAACATTTCGTTTAATATGCCTGACCCCACCAACCACTCACCCATCTCGTCATTGTTAAACTCCCGCTGCCTTCCATTTCATCTACGCCCCCACTATCACATACCACGACCCATATTCATTTCTAGCTCCCCCTCATCCTGTAAAAATTAACGTTGGGTCGGGGGGGTCCTAAATGGCCGATTTCTGAAACTAGCCCATCCGCTATGAGGCGAGCGCTTATCTTTTCGCACGCCCCCCCCTATTACACCAATTTTTGATCATCTAACCTATTACTATTAGATGGACCAAAGTACGCAATTTAAGTCCAAATTTACACTAGTAAAATTGTTTTCACTATGAAAAATAACTTAGTAATCCATAATTTATGAAGTTGTTTATGGTCCAAAACAGGAAACCCCATCAGGAAATATTGAATAAATCCTTATTTGTTTGATTTTCCTCAAGGGATATTTAATTAAACTATAGTTTAATAAATATTCCTAGTCATAATTAACCCAAAACAAAAAAAATTAATTAGATAAATCATTATTTATCTTATTATTTTCTAGGAATAATTATTTAAAACATTATTTAAATAATATTCCTTTTTAAATTTAACTAAATCATTTGTAATTAATTGAATAAATCATTATTTATTTAATTATTACTCAACCACTTTCTTAAAATAATAAATAAATAAATAATTTATTTATTATTTACAAATAAATGGATTTTACCAAATTCAAATTCTTTTTTCCCTCCAACAAAAATAATAAAATATTCCATAAATGTTGGATCTAGATTTGGTTAATAATATTTTAATTATGCACCAATATCTAGACTAACTCAATATTTTGTTATAAATAGAAGGGTTTTCCATTCATTCACTACCTTTTGTTGCCTAAATATCACTTTGGATCTATACTTTTGGTCTGACTTTGATCCTCCATCATTGTCACATTTTTCTATCTTTTTACTTGTGAACTCCCCTAGAGTTCCATTTTTTGTCTGGGTTTTCTACACCATCAAGAGAGATAGATCTTAGATCTAAAGTGCTGAGGACATACAAGAACCCATCCCATTGAGGGGGACTGGTAACATCTTTCTATGTTCACTTCCCAGGTGTCATAAATACAAAATTCTTTAAAAATATTCTTGTCTTGTCTATTGGATGCATGGAGCAAATCTTGCTTTTATTTGCTGTTTAACATCTTTAACTGCATAGATATGGATTTTTTAGCATTTATCTTGGTCGACTAACTGCAGATATAAGGAAATTAGCAGCCATATTTGATGTTAGGGTTGTTTGTTATGCACAACTAAAGTGATCTTTTTTCGTATGCTTGTGATTAGAATTCACATTAACAACTGGCGACTCCACAAGGGTTTATAATTACGACCACTTTCGTTTTTCATATCCTTGCATGAACAGTTGCTTCAACCTCTAGGGTTTTTTCTTCAGCTTCTTGTTTTGCTTTTCTTGATGTTGTTTTTAACCTTTAGAACCCTAAAACAGTAAAAATTATAACTTCAGTGTGTTTCTAGGCCTATTGCGCAAGTGACAGTTATCAGCCGCAGCTGAGACGACACTTTTTTTTTGAAACCTACTCCTGAGACGGCTGAAAGTGCAGGTCGCACTTTTTGGGCCAAAACCTGCGACCTCAGATCTCAGGTAGCAGAAAACTACCAAAAAAATGCGTCCTCTATGGAAAACAGGTCAAAAACTGCGACCTGAACTTTTTGCGGGAATTTTTTTGTGATTTTTCTGGGTTTGTCTAAGCTACTGTTTAGGGTTTTTTGACCTTTCTCTCCACCTGTCTTGGACTTGTAGTTGCTCTGTTTTACTCGTCGAAGTAGTAACCAATCCCCTTAGGGCTTCAGTACGCTTCCACCTTTTTAGGAGGAGTTTAACTGAAGCAGGTCGTCTGAGATTTTAGTGTGTTCAACCATTTTTCAGATCTAATCCTGTACTTTCAAATCCATTTCAGATTGGTTATTAATCCATCCAAAACACCTCTTTTTAGTTTTTTTTGGTCCTCCTCTAGGGTCCCCTTTGTTTCCCTTCAGGTTGTATCCTTTCTCCACCTCATTTGCAACACTTTTCCCTCTATTTTTTTGTACTTATTTCCAGTAGATCTGACCTTTAGATCCCTGTCCCTCCCGACTTTATATCCATTGGCCATTTTGTGTGTTTTGACTAGATTTTACCCACCCATAGACTAGTTGTTGGGAAGCCCTCCTCCTTGGGTTTAAATTGATGCATCTTTAGCTGTTTATTTTCTGTCATATTCAGTCTACTTTACTATTATTTTCAGATTTATTTATAGTTATACAACACCTTTTTTATTTTTTCTCTACACACATCTGGGTTCAATTAAAATTAACACACTTATCACATACACACACACCCTAAGTGAAGAGTGTCTGGTTTACACCACCAGAACAAGACTATAACATTGTAATCAATTGATCCTGCACCTCCCTACCCTTGTTTCAACATTGTAATCATTTTATCTTGCACCTCCTTGCCCTTGTTGGTCTCTCTTCCTTCTGTGATCCGTGTCTGTTTTCCATCATTGCGCCCCCAAGGCATTTATCCCGGAGTCTTCTTGGCCTTCATCCTCAGTTTCCATTAGGAAGAATTACTCCTCCACGTAAGGTTCGAGTTAGTCCTCCACTGAGTCCCCATTCTGACTCTGCATCTGTTTCATTGGGTTCCCCTTTTGGTTCTTGCCATGGTTCTCTTCCTGTCACCTTCACCATGTCTGGTTTAGGACCTAACGCTGGTAGTAGCCTCAGCCCTAATGCTGGGAAAACTACTAGCGGGACTATAACAAGAGCTGCTCCCTTGCTCCCTTATATGGCAGGCCTCAGTCTTCCCAATTTTAACCAGTTGATCAATGACCCCATACACCATGATCCTAGTTGGCCTGTTATGCCAACCAATCTCCCTTCAGACATCCCAAAGTTTGAAGGCCTTGCTGGAGAGGATCCTACAAACCATGTTCATTCTTTTCACATGTGGTGTTCGTCTAACTCCATCACCGATGACTTCGTCTGTCTTCAGTTTTTCCATTGTACGCTTACTGGAGAAGCTTCCAAGTGGTATGTTGACCAGGCCTCCTCCTGTCATACCACTTTTGCGACTCTTGTTAGCGATTTTCTGTCTTACTTCCAGATTCCCCTTCATTATGACACCGGTACTGAACTTTTGACCTCTTTCCGTCAATCGTTTGCGACCCACCTATTCGATCATGTCCAGGAATGGTGGAGAAGAAAGAGCCTATGTCGAGCCCCTACCTTCGAAGACCATGTCCACATTAACTGGTTTCTCAGATCCCTTTTGCCTGCTATTGGAAAAGATGTCGTATCTCATTTCCCTCAAATCGAAGAAGCTGCCCTTAGGATTGCGTTGAAATATGACCTGATCTACGCATAGTCTAGTTATGTTTATACTGTCTTACCTGATCTCCCTAGACCCCATGGTGCCAATGCACCAGGGCATCCCATGCTACCAATGGTATCGTTGGAGCCCTTTCTCATTTGTACACTCATCCTCCCATGGGTTATGGTTTCCCTCAGGGAGGGGCCAACACCTCCATCACTTTTCCCCCTCCTGGTAGCATGTATCTAGGATACGGCATGACTCCTCCTTTTTCCCAACCTGTTTACCACAATGTTTCCCAACCTCCTTATTATCCGTATCCACAACCTATTGCTCCAGCTCCTCCAGCATTAGCACCTCAGCCTCCCTTGACTTCTCAACCCTCGCAACAACAACCACCATCCCCCTAGGGTCAGGTGTATGCACAAAAGGGTGTGAATAATCCTATTACTTCCAAAAATAAGAGGAAAGGAAACCAAAACCAATCTACCCCACGTAATCCAGGACCCAATCCCTAAGGGAATGCACCTAACACGATAACCCAGCAACAGGGCACTCAGCCCAAGTAGGACATGCATGTTAACACGAACAAAACTTGTTCTTGTTGCGATGTCTATGGTCACTACACCCAAGATTGTCCTCTTTTACCTCAGATGCGACAGATGTGGGAAGCTCAAGCAGCGTCCCAAGGACAACAAGCCTCCCCTTCTCTTCCTCCCAATTTTGCACCTATACAACCGACTGTGTTTACCAATCCTTTCCCCTAGCAAGGATTCATGGCTACCTAACCCCCTAAAAGTCAAGCGGCCACTCAAACTCCTCCATCTGGTACCTTCGATTACCAGATTCTCATGATGAAATCTGACCAACCCATTACCATTGACCTTAACCTTCAGACTCAGTCCCCTCAGTACAACAAGACCCCCGCTAGGTCTACCGTCGAGCCCCCTTCTTCAGGTACCATAGAGCCTCTTTCGACACCTAATGGTCCTTTACTGATCCCTCAGCCTAAGGCAGAGGTTCATACAAAGATCCCCAAGGGACCATTACATCGAAACATTGCTTCTGGTAAAGCTTCCCATTCGTATAATATAGTAGATGAATTGGCGCAATCCCCTGCTGCCATGTCAATGTTGGAAGTCCTGCAATCATTCCCTTCACAACGAAAATCTCTACTAACGACCATAGGCACTATGGATCCTTCAGATGATTGTTTGATTGTCTTCGATGTTGACCGGTCAGAACATCCTCGCCTTCCTGATTTTGTCGCCTTCTAAATCCCTGTCAAGGTCCGAAATGCCAATGTCTCCCCCTTTGTATCATTGATGAGGGGGCATCCACCTATGTGATGTCTGATTTAGTTTGGAAGCAACTCAGATCTAATGAGTTGGCCCCTTCCACTATCACCCTCCGAGTGTGGGATGGCCACTCTTTCCAGCCCCTTGGCATGTTCTTCAATTGTCCTATTACTCTTGCAGGCAAGACTATTTGTGTTGATGTAGAAGTCATTGATGCCCCCTTAAACTAAAACATTATATTGGGTCGTAGCTACAGTTATGCGATGTATGCTATCCCATCTGTGGTTCGCCATAAGATGTGATTTCCTCATAATGGAAATATTTTCACAATCGACTAATTGACATATTACAAACTGAAGTCTCAGACCTCCGCTAAGTCAATCATCTCTTCGGTGGTCAATAAAAAAGCAGTCGAACCTCCGACCAGTGTCTCACCCGGAGTCTACAATTGCTTGGTTCATTCCCCATTCTCTCTCCTCCTATTTACGATCCTAGCTCGTCGAACATTTGCATGATGCAATCATCTCGATCCGAACTCAAACCGACTAGTTCGACTAGTCAGCAGCCCCGCCCTCCGCAAACTTCTCATAGAACCTCGACTCAGCCTTTAGGACCCCCTCCTCCATGCCCCTCATCTGCAGTTGGTATCCATGCGCCTATCTACCCTATTGGAATGGTTCCTCCTGGCCTTAACCATCTCGAAGATGTCCTACCTGGCCATTACCCCTCCGGTCAGATACCGTTTCTAGCTCCCCCTCCTGGAATATTTTCGGTACCTGTTATGGCTACCTTATCTCTTCCTAACATAACCCTCGGGATCCCAGTCCGATACATTTATCCCCTAGCCACTATCATGCCTGGTAAGCCCAAACCTTATATTTCTTTGACCCCAGTCCAACCAGTCGCCATGACCCCTCCCTTTATTTTTATACCTCAACCACCTCAATAGGAACCTACTCCTGTTGCAAAAGATTCGGGTGAGGAGGGAAAAGCCCTCAAGAAGGCACCTAAGGACAAGGCTACCCAAACAACCCCTGATCCTCCTCAACCTCCAAAGCATACCACCCGGTGTGCTTTTTGTGATGTTTTTGGTCATGCCACCGATACCTGTCCTGAATTGCCTCGTCTCAAGCCCATGGTCAACGAAGCATTTCCGAAGTTTGATATCCTAGAGGTATATGTCACTATACCCGATTCAGTCCCGAAACTCAAGTATTTGTGCAGAAATCATCCTTATGCTTTGTGTGATTTCCATGGCCACTATACTCACCTTGGTCCCTGCCTCGATGACTACCGCACCTCTTTGGAAGCGCTCTGCCAATTCGAGGCCTAACGCAACGAGTCCACCTCTCCCTTATTTGCACGTTTTGATTCAACAGAACCAGAGGACATGAATGCTACCATTGAAATTCCCCCTCCTTATGTCAAGATGATGGAGCCCTCGACCACCAATTTCTACCTATCATCATTTATGAGACCCATAGTGGAAGACCCCTCTGGGACTTCGTCTTCTGTTTCGCCTAGCCTACCTTCAGTGATCACCCTAGGCTCAACATTGGTGGATCCTTCATCTACTTGTTTTTCGGTCACCCTTCGTGACGATGCGCATGTGAACCTCTCTTCTCATGATTATGAGCCAGGTAGCTTCGCCGCGTCAAGTGGTATTTCTTGCACCAGTCACCCCACCTTCTATTACGATATCAACATTATGGAAGAATTTACCATCCCTGACTTTATCTATTCCCCCTTACATCGAAACCATGCATTCGAACCACATACACCTTGTGGTCATTACATTGAAACCCAATGTTTTAGTAAGGGGGCACCCATATTTGAGAGTCCATGAGACGCAATTCTCCACAACCCTCATAGTGCATTTGGTCGTGTCAACTCTAGTACCATCATTCTTCCCCATTTAGAAGAACCTCTAGAGTCCCATATCACTTCATATCACTCTAGGGATGATCCCCCTCATCATTCTTTCCTCTTATATCAGCAGCCCAGTCCCCTAGACATTGTTGTTGACCAACCTATGTGTTTTCTAGGTGAGCACCAGTTCATTATCTACAAATATACTCTTTTGGATAGTGACACCATATATCTGAACCTAGAAATATAGTCCATTTTCTTCATATATGCAGTACCAAAAGATATTTTTAATCCTCCATTCCCTTTCTCAAGCTTCATCTATCCATTCTTCCCACAGAAGATAACCATAACATAAAAAAATGGCAAACCAAACCATTTAAATGTGTTTAGATTCCCCTTTTCTAAATACATTTGGCATGACCATAACATGCTTGGGGGCACCCATGCCCCTCAACCATAAAAATTCGATCTCTCAGTAAAAAACAACACTGAAAGCCCCTTTCTCTAACAGGTCGCACTTTTCAGGTCATTTCCTGGGACAGGTCATAGTTTTCTGCCTAGTACCTACTACCCAAGTTTCAGAACAAACCTCAAAAAGTGCGACTTGGCCTGTTCTTGGGCTCTGGGTGCCTAATATGAAATTTTAATCCATTGAAATTAAAGAGTAGGGTTAGGCCTCTTACCTGCAACTGACAGATCTCTATTCCAATGGTCGGTTTGTTTGCTATGATCACCGCAAGATTTAGGGCCTTTTCTCGTCTCCACATTCACCACAGCTACACTTGCAAATGAATCAAATTGGAGGGAAAATGCCTTATTAAAAGAGAAACTCCAGATTTTTCTTTCGCCAGCTGCAACCAAACCGTAGCTCGGTTTGAAAAACCGTCAGCATCGTTGGAAAGCTCTCACTGCTCTCTCAAATGGGTATCCTTTAGTTTTTTGTGATATGATACTTCACCCGAACACATTTTTTCCAAAAAGGGTCACTTCAACACTCTTCAAAATTAGATTTCTTCACTTGCAACACTTTTACTCGAGGTACCACTTTTCCTTCATACTTGTCCATGCTCGTGTCAATTTTCGTCGTGAGAAACCATCTTGCACTCATGTTTTTATGGCCCCCACCGGGCCTGTTCTGTGTGGAAGCATCATCAATTCACCCTTGTTTAGAGCATTTGAGTTGAGTCATCATCGCATCCATGGAGTATATCCTGAGTCCCTTTATATCCTGCTATAGTTCTCCATCCTTCATTTCTTTGTTCCTCTCTCATGTCACACATTTTGGCCTCTAGTCATACTGTCCCCTATCCCCTCCGGTGTTGAGTCAGTAGCTGCCAGGTCATCCATGCCCTTTATGCTCTAACAAGGGAATTCGTTAGCTTGCTACTCAGTACCCCCCATTCCACCATTATCTCTGGTTTCATTCTATTAGTTGCTCTACTATTATCTCTTGTGCCTTAGTTGAGGATCGCTTATTACCTCACCTATGGTGGACCTCCTTCTGTCGACATCAGCTTATTATTTCCAGAAGACAGGTCTAGAGGGCAGTGTACCTTGGTTCCGGCTTCCACACTTGTTCGGTGCCTTGGATCAGGTAAAGGGACTCTTTATTGCCCTTTGAATTGATTGTTTCTCAGCTCCAGCTCCTTATGGCATGATCTAGATCTGTATACTTGATGGTTCAGTGATGCAACAGATTGTACCGGTGATTCCCAGGCGTGTGTGAGATGTTCTAGACCTCATGAGGGGGTGACCCTTCAGGTAGGCCCCCACATGTCCGAATGACCTCTCTACTACAACCTTGGATGTAGCTCCATATATTTGATGGTTCCGGCCTCAGCCGCTTGCAGTGCCTCTTCAGTTCGCATGTATCATTTAGATTTTCAAAGCCCTTTCCTGTTTTACAGGGCCTCTTTGGTTGTACTTATATCTCATGTACTCATATATTATTGTATAAGTCCTAGCTATTATCCCAGGCACAATATGTATGTGTGATACATTTTCATGTCTTTATCTGGCCCATGTTTATGCCAACATGTACTATATAGTTCAGTTCCTTGTTTACGGGACGCATTATTCTTTGTACTTTGTTATCTTGATGGGCATAGGTATGCCTCCCCCACCTCATGCAGAACAGGTACTCACTCATAAAAGAGACTCGTTGCACCTATAAGTCTCGCCTCCTCAGGGTCTTGTTCTCTAGTGCTTTATTCTACCTTATATTTCTCTCTATTTGGCTTTCCCTTTGGTGTCTGGTGATCGAGTTTTTACAACGTACTTCGGTCATACGATTAGCTCCTAACGCTTGCACATTGGGGGGAAATCCGTTACACCAATTTTTGGTCATCTAACCTATTACTATTAAATGGACCAAAGTACACCATGTAAGTCCAATTTTACCCTAGTAAAATTACTTTCACTCTGAAAAATAACTTAGTAATCCATAATTTGTTAAGTTGTTTATGGTCTAAATAGGAAACCCCATGAGAAAATATTGAATAAATCCTTATTTGTTTGATTTTCCTCAAGGGATAATTAATTAAACAACAATTTAATTAATATTCCTGGTCATATTTAACCCAAAACAGGAAAATGAATTAGATAAATCATACTTTATCTTATTATTTTCTAGGAATAATTATTTAAAACAATATTTAAATAATATTCCTTTTTAAATTTGACTAAATAATTTACAAATAATTGAATAAATCATTATTTATTTAATTATTACTCAACCACATTCTTAAAATAATAAATAAATCATTTATTTATTTATTATTTACAAATAAAGGGATTTGATCAAATTCATATTCTTTTTTCCCTCCAACAAAAATAATAAAATATTCCATAAAATTTGGATCTAGATTTGGTTAACAATATTTTAATTATGCACCAATATCTAGACTAACTCAATATTTTGCTATAAATAGAAGGGTTTTTCCATTCATTCACTGCCTTTTGTTGCCTAAAGATCACTCTGGATCTATACTTTTGGTTTGACTTCGATCCTCCAACATTGTCACATTTTTCTATCCTTTTTACTTGTGAACTCCCCTAGAGTTCCATTTTTTGTCTGGGTTTTCTACACCATCAAGAGAGAGAGATATTAGATCTGAAGCACTGAGGACATACAAGAACCCATCCCATTGAGGGGGATTGGTAACATCTTTCTATGTTCCCTTCCCAGGTGTCATAAATACAAAATTATTTAAAAATATTCTTGTCTTGTCTATTGCATCGAGCAACTCTTGCTTTTATTTTCTATTTAACATCTTTAACTGCATAGATATGGATTTTGTAGCATTTATCTTGGTGAATTAACTACAGATCTGAGGAAATTGGCAACCATATTTGATGTTAGGGCTGTTTGTTATGCACAACTAAAGTGAGATTTTTTCGTACGCTTGTGATTAGAATTCACACTAACACCCCCCCTTCCCCCCATGCTATTCCTCTTACCATCATACACTGCCCTTCGAAAAGAGTTTTCCACTGTGTTTAAACCATGCTTTTGACCGTTAACCCTCCACCCTTCTCGCTACTCCACGTTATCACTCCTTTCATGTCCACCCAATCACCCCCGCTCCTGCCTAAAGACCCGTTGAAACACTAAATTGTTTAAGCCGTTACCCAACAGGCCCGTGCCATGTCAACGGAAACCACATAATCCTACAAAATCACCTTTCCCCACATGTTTCATAGGTTAAAAAATTTTCTCAGTGTTTTCTTGTAACAGGTGATCAAACTCAAGGTTTTGTAGATCTAAAGAGAGTGCGAAAAATTTCGATTGTCTGCAGATCAACAGAAAGTCCCTCTTTTTTAATCCCTTTTCTTCTAATTCCCCTTTTGATCAAGCAGAAATCCCTTCTATTTCTTCCCCTCTCTGTTCAATCCTCTTCTAATATGTGCACTTGCAAATACAAAATAAATATTCATGCCTCCAAAGAAGAAGGACCAGGAGCCATTCAATCCAATGGTTCACCCTCCTGTGGACCTTGACCATATTTCCCTTGCTGATAGGGATTTTAAGGTTCATGAGACTCTCTTAGAATTCGACCTCTTCGACATATACTTCTAGTTGAAATATAAAATCATCGATGAGGCTGATGACATAGGACTGTGGGACACTAACCTGCCATATTACATCTTTCCAAAAACTCACAGTTGCCCTGAATTTCAAAGAAAGTGTCATTTATGTTATGATATAAATCGGAGGGATATTTTTGCCCCCATAGGGGAGGTTTTGTTCACCATTAGTGCCAAACCTATCATGTAGATGATGCAGGCTCCTGTCATTGAAGAAACTATACCCTTTTCCCATGAAACCCTCAAGGAACTGTATCAGAAATTAGTTTTTTCTAGTAGAGCCAAAACCCTTGAATTATTCATGGCTGCAGACACTCCCCTGCCCAAGAATAATCCTCCATACCCATTCTCTACATTCCCTGATGGGACTTAACACATAGTCACTGTCCTTTCTTACCTTCTAGGATATTATTTAGACCAGTGGCTAGATGAAGCTATTATAGGCTTCCTGTCAATACATTCATCAGATTCTAAACCTTCCATCATGTTCAATTTTAGTCAATTCCTAGAAGATGCCATTCATGATCAGTTTGTCAAGTTTCATACAGAGGAAGTGTTTAAATACACTTCAGTCATTGTTTATATTTTTGTATATTTTCAAGAAAAAAAGTTCCAATTCACAATGAGAAAATTGAATGAAGATTCACAACTTCAGTTTGTCATCTTCTAGACAACAATGCTGATGAAAGATAAGAAAGAATTCACTAACAAAAGATTCTTTGAATTTTTTATGCATCCATCTATGAGCATCCTAAATAACACAGTGGAACCAAGGATCAGTGAAGAAATTAAAAATATCATGCAAATGTCAGACCAAGCCAGAATTGGAGACTGGTTCTTGTACCAGAATTATACAGAGCTAAGAATATATGGGTGTGAGTTACCCCCTTACAAGATGCCAAAGTTCCTCCCCATGAGGATATTTTCCTTGGAATACATCAAACAGATGATTAATGTAGATGAAGTACATTTTGTATCAGCAAATAAGAAATCTCAGTTCAGGATCAAAACCAAAATTGGTCCTTTCATTTGAAATAGTAGAGCAACAGGAGAGGAGGCTGAAAAGAGGCTGAAAGAGATGAAGTTTACACACAACTTCACTTGGTCTTATGACCCATTGGGAAATATCTCTAAGAATAGGGTAGAAAACAAATCAACTCCATACATTCACACCCACAGGCAAGAGATTGAACAATTTATGAACCAGACAGAGTGGATAGTAAACACATTGCAGGAGGCTGAAGAGCAGGTAATTTCATCTTCAAGTAAACAGACCCATGTTCCACAAGAGAAGCAGAACACAGAGGATAAGCAATATAAACGGAAAGAACAAGAGAAAGAGGCAACAAGAAAATACCATGAGATGATCAGTCACCTTTGGGGACTGATACATCTAGTAAGGAGTTTAAGATGAAATATATGAAGAGAGAAAGAATTCATATGGATATTGATTAAGTCAAGGAATCAAATCAACAGACAATGATAAATATCATAGACACTCCTGGTTCCTCTCTAGCAAGTGGCCAACATATATTTTCTCTTACAACTTCAACCACAATTCCAATTGAACAGAAAAGCCTGGCAAACACCTACATCTACTGTTGTTACAGGGAAAAATGAGGAAGAAACATATGACACCTTTAGGGAGATCAAGAGAAAAAATGAAATATTGAAGAGCACCACCTATAATCAATTTTGGAAGCAAACTTACTGGTTCACAAAGTAGGCTTCCATCAGCTTTTGATTCAGAAAAGGGGAATATGCACATGTCTTTCTTAGAAGCCCAAACTTCATAGCCAAAAACACCTGTTGATTTCAAGAAAACATCTTTTGAGTTTAATGTCAAGGACATACACCCAATAGATCAGATGGAAATGCACAAACAGACTGGAGAAATGATATCATCTACCTTGACTAGCACTGCAATGAGTCTGTCTAAATTGTAGGTATCATTGGCTAATATTCATTCCCACCTCAAGATGTAGAAGATTTCTTCTCTTGAAAAGGATACCAAAATTAATTCCTTGGAGGATTTAGGTGTGAAGATTGGGTATGATCCAAAAAATATAGAGGTAGTAGAAGAGATCCCGAAGAAGAAAAACGCAGACATAGCAGCCTTGAGAAATCATCTTAAAATGTCAGTGATTGAAGATCCTATAACCAAGGACATAGAGGAGAATGAAACATAAAAATCATGGATGATGAAGCTGATAATGGAATAGTCAGCACAGCTAAAGCATATGGAGATAAAAATGGAGAATTTGGTAAAGGAGAAGGAAAAAGCAACACAAATGGCCATCATTCCCTTAGAGGCTTTTCCTCTTGTAGTGGTCCCTTCAACTACATCAACAACTACAGGTACATCAAGTGGTACAGAATAGCTGGCTAAAGCCATGGAGAATATTTCCATCAAAATAGAGGAGATAAAAAGGCTGGAAGCACAAATTAATATCTTGAAGGATCAAAAGGTAAGATCTGACAATGCACATGGATAGAAGTGCAAAGATCCCAAAAAAAGATTGAAATATTGCTAAAGGTTGAGAAGGAAGCTTCCATTGGTCACACCATTGGCCAGACCAAGGAGATCATATGGACTAGTATAATTGAATCTATGAATGAAATATGGCCTTCCATTGAAATCAGATTTGAACAGAAGGAATTAATTGAAAAGGTCAACGATACAATAGCTAGTGTCATCAAGGAGCTTGGGGACATGCCTAAGACAACAAATAACATCATTAGATTTATGAATTCAAAGAGAAGGTGTGAATTGGATGAAATTGGAGTTGAAGACAGAACAAAAACAATTCTAGAGGTCAAGAAGGTGCTCACCAAGAAAATCTTGGTCACAAAGTTGGAGGAAAAGTGCCACAATTTAGAGATTGTTGTTAGTAGATTCCTTAATAGAATCGAGCCACTAACCAAAAGAGGGTTACCTTCACTGTTCATGATAAATGATAAGCTTATTACCAGGGAAGACTATGTAAAAAAGCTGAAAGACATTTCCAAGGACACAACCAAGTTTTCAAGTCTTAGAGGAGCAATGACAGGAAGAGATTTCCTTGAGGCCATGAGCAACACAATATTTATCCAACATGAAATTAAACACATTTTTGTGTTGAAACCCAATTTAGTTAGATTCACGAAGATAGATGAAATATATCAAAAGGTGACTAGGATAAAAATTCTAGATGGGCAACAATGGTAAAAGCTATGTGAATACCAAGAAGTGTAAATGCCATCATATTAGACAGATCAACACAGAACCAGATCAACCAAATGAGCCAACACATCACCGAATTTGATAATGTAGCAACGAACTTATGGAAAATAGGGATAAATGTCAGATTTATTTCATCGTATCCACTTCGTGGTCACACTAGTCAGATTTTGTTTTTTTTTTAATTAATAACATATTGCGTAGTATATACGACAATTGTTGTAGAATTCAATTAAATACTTCATGCATTCAAAGTATCAGGGGTTGGAACCTGGATTGTTGAACTTTTCTATTGGAGCATTGTATTTCCTTGAAGCTAGAGAAACAATAATAAAAGACCATTTACAGGATACTTGAGATATGTTTATCTGGTGATGTTATTCCTTTTATGTGTTAATGTTTCCATTGTTTTTCCCTCAATGCATCATTTAAATCTAATTGTAAAACATAAATATGAAGATTAAAATTTGCTGTTAAAGAACCTTATTTATAGCTCTGTTTGAAATATAAATGTTTTTCTTCTGAAGTCTGGTTAAGAAGTTCTTAATTACTTTTTAACCATTACTGAATTCATTGTTTCTTCCACCTCAACATTCATTTTGTTTCAAGATCCAGTAAGTGTAGTTAGCTTGCCTTGTGGATTCTCTTAAAAAATTTGATGCAACAACCCAACCTTTTATGACTCCATAATCCAATGGAATTATACTAAACATATCTACTAATCCAATCAAACAATCAATCTTTACAATCAATATAACTAGCCTAATATCAAATTCATAAAACAAGCTAAATCTAAAAGAGATTTCCCTCTCTGAGTCTAGGAGGGATATATCCTAGACTCCAAAGTGGTTTTTATGTTGTCCTATATAATTATTCTTTCCAATCTTAAAATTATAGAATGATAATAGAAGGATGTAGTTTGATCTCTCGCATGAACCCATAAAATTCTCGATTTCAGTCTCCATGATTCCTCTTTTGCTCTATTGTTTTTATATATGTCCCATTGAAGAAATTTCTCTTTCAAGAGATATTATTTTGTGTCTTACTCCTCTTCCATTGTTTTTTGGAGGGCATCTAATTGTTTCATTTAACTTTTTCCCATTCTTTTAGCTGATTTCTGGTTTCTCTGATTTTTTTTCCAGCCATCTATATCTTGGGGATCCATTTATATTCTTTTACCATATGTCTGTCAAGAGAGTATGAACTTCGTCATGATTTCTCCATAGTGGATTGTATTTAAAAGGAAGGGGTCCAAAGTTCTCACCCTCTCCCAAGAAAAAAGTAATCAGATTGTGATTTGATGCTGCTGAAGCAATTATTCTTGAGGTTATTGTGTTAAATTTTGCAATGAGACATTTTTGCAATAAAATTCCATCAAGTATTTAATTTATATTCCCCATGTTGGATCGTTTATTTCTCCATGTGAAATTTCTTTTTTTAGGAGAAATGTCCATAAGATTATTTGATTCCATTATATCTTCTAATTTCTATCTATATGGGTTTGCAAGAAAGCAAGCACCCTTCTTTTCTTTTGCGTGCAAAATCAGGTCCAAATACCCACCTAAAATAATGGGAAATGGAGAGGAGGAGTTAGGTGTTCCACTAATGAATTCCAACATTGCTCTTTGTCCCTATAGTGCGCTGGAGCATATATGTTGAATAAACTTATATTAATTCCGAAAACTGTGTTTTATAGATCTGTTTTTAACCAGTGCAAGCTTTTGGTGTGAGAAATTAACACCCAAGAGGCTTTGTCCCACCATGTATCGATACCTCCCGAAGCTCCCGTGGATGAAATGGAGATTCCTTCATAATTTTTTTTTTTCCTGAATGTTTTGGAACATGTCTTTCTTTGAAATTTTGGACTCCTGAAACATGAGAAGGACCGACATTTCTGTTTTGATTAAATCCTTTACAGTGTTGTATTATTCCAAAATAGGAAAAACATGAATATTGAACATAAAACTGGAAAATGTAGTAAACATAAATACGTCAAAAACATGATTAAATCAATGAGGCATTTTATTATATATGATAGCAAAAATTAAGTACAATAACTTGAGGAAAAGACGCTCAAGCTAGGAAAAACAAGCCTGAAATGACCCAAAACCCCAAGACATGAAACACTGCTGCTGCATAAATTGCTGGGAGGCTATGAATGCGCAATCCTGCTGGAAATAACTGCTGATAGAAACTAGGAATGCATAGATTTTCTAATAGGATGCTCATAAAATGCAGGGATCATAGATCTGGGCTTTCTAGCACAATTCCAAGATAACCCAGAAAGGGTTTTTTCAGAGATACCCAAGATGAAAAATGCAGCCCTAGGGATGAATTACACTTTGTAGCTGGGTAAATGTTGGGAGGTGGCTGATTTGATGAGAAAATATTTGATACTCATCCCCACTGACTTTCCAGATGAAGGGTTTCTCCCCTCACTAGAAAACAAGCTCAAAAACTTGGGTTCTCAAGCCTCCATTGGAACTGCCCTCCTGGATTGCACAATTCCTGAAGGAGACTGCGTTGCTGAAGGTGGCTGAAGATTAGCATGATGATGGATGATGGAGTGTAGCTCAAAGAAACTCTCCTGATTGGGCATTTGAAGTCCCCCGAGGATGAGGGTGGGATTTCTTCTCAGAAACACCCTTGTGCTAAACTACACAACAGACTCCGCTAAATAGATGAAACGTGCAAAAATTCATAAAATAAAAAAACATAAAAATATTCAGAATGCTTTCCATGGCTGCCATCCCCTTCCTTATATGCTTTGTGAGCCTCCTCCCCCTTGGCGCCACTCAATAATGATGCTACTCTCATGGAGACTTCCTCCCATTATGACTGCGCTGTCCTCCACTATCTCCACTACCTCCATGACTATGCTGTTCATTTGGTCAACTTGACCCTATCCACATGCATTGACCGCTATTCACACCAAGGAGTGATTTATTCAACTAGATGCACTGATCCAAATTCACATTAGAAGTGGTTTTATTCCTACTAAAGAGATTTATGGGTCCCTCTACCCTCTTATTCATCTATATTATTGACAAAAACAAAATTTAATATTCTAACTAGCTAAAAGCTAATTAGGAACATTACAGTCCTCCCCTCCCAAATGTTACTTGTCCTCAAGCAACTACAAGGATGGATATTGGAAAATATTCTCTCCTTCCTAAGTAGCATCCTCATCTGGTAGATTCCTCCATTGAATATGATATTCTTTAATGCCCTTGTTCCTTAGCTGCCTCTCCCGAATATTCAAGATAGCTTCTAGTTGTAAAAGTAGATGGTCCTTATCACCCATAGGTGGGAGATCCATAGTGAAAACTACATGCTTTCCATTGGCCCTCTTGAGGCATGAGACATGAAAAATGTTGGGGATCTAGCTCCCAATGGGGAGCTCCAACCCATATGCTATTTCCCCTACATGACAGATCACCCTGTATGGCCCATAGAAAAGCTTCTCAGTCCTCTTCTCCTTTAGTGTAGATTGTTTGCAAGACTGAATATGGAGATAAAAAAAATCATTCACCTCCAACTATCCCTTCAACTGAACATGATCTGCATATAACTTCTACTGGTTTTGGGCCATAGCTATGATGTCCTTAAGAGTACGGTATATATCGCGATTCTCTTAGATCCAATATTTGGCTCTATGAGCCTTGCTTGCTCCAAAAATCATATCAACAACTTATAGAATATCATAACCATATAGAACCCAAAATGGAGACATATTGATCGACATATGAAATGTTGGTTTGTAACAATATTCCCCAAGCGGAGCCAGCGCAGCCATGCTCTCTACTACTCTGGAACATAGATTTGCAAGTAGCTTCCCATAAACTTGTTTACTACCTCTGTCTGCCCATATTTTTGGGGGAAATAACTGGTACTTGGTGTCAACTTGGTATCACCCAAACGGAAAAAATCCTACAAAAATCCATCCATGAAGCAGCTATCTCTATCACTGAATATGGTCTTAGGAAGACCATGAAGTATAAGGAAAATCTTAGCCTCTTGTGAAGTAGTGTACTGTGAATAGATGTCAAAGACATGTGAACACTTTGTTAGTTTATCAATGACCATAAAGATACAATCCTTACCATGCACTGTTGGAAAAATGGTAATGAAGTCCATAGAAGTGCTCTCCCATTTCCCTCCCAGAAAAGGAAGTGACTGTAAAAACCCTGTAGGATGGTTGTTTTCTTCTTCATTATTATGGAAAACTACACACTTCTTGATATGCTGGAGCACATCCTCCTTGATACCCTTCCATGAGAATCTCATCCTAATGACCCGATATGTCTTTGTGAAACCTTGGTGGCCTAAGAGGGGTGAATCATGTGCTGCACACATAGTTTTCTCCTTGAGATTAAAATATCTAGTCAAGAAGATCTAATCCCGGTAGTATATGATCTCATCCATCACACTAAACCTCTCATCAGTCACCTGCCCATCAAGTATCTCACATGTGAAGTGGTCCTTGGAATACTCCACCAATAGTTGGGACTCCTAATATGAATCCACACTCATCAATGACAACACTGTTGGTCTCTGTGATAAGGCATCTGCTACCTCATTGCTTCTCTCTTTGACATATTCAATGTCAGAGTCATATGCTGGGATTCTGCTAACCCATTTTTGCTGCCTCTCTTGCAGCGACTTATGCTCAAGAAAATATTGAAGACTGTGATGGCCAATATTTACTTGGAAGCTGTTGCCCACCCAATATTGCTCAAGTTTGGCCAATGCATGCATGGTGTCCAACAACCCCTTCTCATATATGTAATAAACCTTCCCATGTGGCAACATCTTCTGATTATCAAAGGCTATGGGATGGGCTCCTTGCACCAAGATTGTGCCAACACCCTCCCCTGAAGCATCACATTCCAGCACAAAGGGCTTGGTAAAATGTGACAATACCAACACTGGACAAATGCTCATCACCTCCTTGAGCCTATCAAAGGCCCTCTGCGTAGTTTTTTCCCAACCAAAGGCTCCCCTCTTGGTTAGTTCTGTGAGTGGTGCTGCTAGTTGTGAGAAACATTTAACAAAATCCCGATCCGGTGGCCTCCTTGGTGGAATGCCTCTAAATACTGTAGAATGATGGTCTAGAATAAACTGCATATCAGAGTAGATTGATTTGTCCTTGCCTCCTCGGCGCAATTCAGCCTCCATCTCATGTGAGGAGACTTCTTGAGGTGGATATATGTGCATGCCCCTGACCATTTGGTGACATGGAAAATTTTAGGGGTTAATATTCGTAGGTGGGCTAATTTTCCATGGTTTTTCCAAAAAAAAGATTTGCCAATTTCCAATTTTTTCTAAAATTGATTTGCCCAAATTTTACAATATAAAATTATAGTATCCTAAAAATCACCAAATTTTCATAAAGACTATTTAAATTCATTAGAAATTTTGATATATTTAAAAAAATATCAACAAACATTTTAGAATCTGCATATCTGAGACTTGTAATATTCACCAAGGTTTCTAAGCTTTAAGATAAATTTCCATCCTTAAAATTTTCCCAAATTGGTGCTTACCACTCTTCTTATCTGTCCATTCCATATTCAAAGTCTCCCAATCCATGGTGACCTTCCCTAGTGTGATCAACCACTGTACACCTAATATCACATTGGTGTGAGGAATATCAACCACATAGAAGTGATCTGTCAATGTGTATGTCCCCAAAGTTGCAGTCAATGTTGGAACATACTTCACACACTGCATGGTTTTAGCTCCTAGAACCAAAACTGAGAATCCTTCAAAATCATCTGTGGGTATGTTTCTCTTCTTCACTAGTTGGGCATCAATAAAATTATGGGTAGCCCCTTTGTCTATCAATACTAATACCTGCTTCCCTTAAATTTTTCCTTAGACTCTCAATGTTAAATACTTGGGAACTCCCCGCAAGGATGCAAGGGCTACTCCAATTAGAGAAAATGCTCCATTCGCACCCCCTGGTGGTGGTGGATCCTCTCCTGGTGCCACAATGCCGATGTCTCCTTCCGGCTCCTCTTCTTCCACTTCTTCACTATTAGAGGATACTTCAATATAGTGTGCCTTTCCCGCAACACACCGATGCCCTAGTGCCCATGGTTCTTGGAAAGTGAAGCAAAGATTCCTCCTCAAATCTCTTCGGACATCATCACTAAGAGGTCCTTTTCCCTGGTTCTCCTTTGGGGAAGGAACCTTCACATATTTCCCTTTTGAATGAAAAGTGGGTTTTTGTTGGAATGGAGATATTGCCCTTGGCAAAGCATCTTGTAAGTCCCTATCCCTCTCAATGGCATCTTGGAGCGTAGTGGGTCTAGTGGACTTCACCAACCCATGCAAAGGCTCTTCTAGTCCATCAATGAACATATATACTCTCCTAACTGTAGATAAATCTAGCACCATGATGGAAAGTTTCAGGAATTCAGAGATATAGGTCTCCAGATTTCCAGACTGCTTGAGCTTAGCTAGCTCAACAAAGTATGCCTCTGGATCTCTTCAGTCAAATATTTCTACCAATCTCCGGGTGAATTCTGCATATACAGTTGCACCTGCATGCCCTAATGTAGATAGGTCGTGAAACCACCATTCATGTGCTTCACCTTCAAGGTACAATGATGCTGTCTTAATAGCTTCAATCTCTAACACTTGTTTCAACTGGAAATAGATGTCCAATTTTTCCACCCAAGCCTTGGCTATGCACTTGGATGACCCATCAAAAACAGGCAGAAAGAATCTACCCATAGTATGCTGCAGATCATTGTTGTACATGTATCCTCCACTTCTATTTTTATTACAGTGTCTCCTATTATCCTTGATTTGACAGAACTCTTGGAAGTTCACATTCTCTTTGAACCTTTGAAATTGAGATTCATATTCTAGAAAGTAATAACCAAGAGCCTCCTGTTCTTGTGGTCCTCCGAACCCATTTCCCATTGCTAGGAATGTAGGCATGGTGGAGCATTGGGAAACTTACTGCACTACTGGTTGCTCACACCAATGATGTGAAGTGCCAGAGCTTTCTCTATGTTGAAGCCCTCTTTGGGTTTCCTTTTGTCTTTCCATCCTCATCTCCTTGATTTATTTGGAAATATCTTGCTTAGTTTGGAGAAGAAGCTTTGGAAACTCTTTTTCATCCATTTAACCTGGTATTGGAGTCTTGCATTTGTCTTCTTCGTTGTTACCTTATACCTCTATTAATATACCACTTTTCCTTGTATTTAAGAGGTTCTTCTTCTTCAGATGACATAGATGTGGTGCCCCACAGGCTGAGCCAAGATTATGCTCTGATACCACTGTAATATTCCAAAATAGGAAAAAAAGGAATATTGAACATAAAATTGGAAAATGCAGTAAACATAAATACATAAAAAAAATGCGCAGATCACTGAGCCATTCTATTATATATGATACCAGAAATGAAGTACAAGAACTTGATGAAAATACACTCAAGCTAATCAAAACAAGCCTGAAATGACCCAAAACCCCAAGACATAAAACATTGTTGCTGCATAAACTGCTGGGAGGCTATGAATACACAATCCTGTTGGAAATAACTGCTACTAGAAACTAGGAATGCCCAGATATGCTGATAGGGTTCTCAGAAAATGCCGAGATAAAAGATCTGGGCTTTCTAACACAATTCCAAGATAACCCAGAAAGGGTTTCCAGAAATACTCAAGATGAAAAATGCTGCCATAGGGATGAATTACGCTTTGCAGCTGGGTAACTGCTGGGAGGTGGTTGATATGATGAGAAAATAGCTGATACTTCTCCCCATTGACTTTCTGGATGAAGGGCTACTCCCCTCACTTGGAAACAAGCTCAAAAACTTGGGTTCTCAACCCTCCACTAAAACTTCCCTCCTGGATTGCGAAATTCCTGAAGGAGATTGCACTGCTGAAGGTGGCTAAAGATTGGCCTAATTTCCGATGATGGAATGTATCTCAAAGAACCTATCCTGAGTGGGCACTCGAAGTCCCCCGAGGATGAGGGTGGGATTTCCACTCGGAAACACCCTTGTGCTAAACAACACAACAGACTCTGCTAAACAACTGAAGCGTGCATAAAGTCATAAAAGACAATATGTAAACAATATTTAAAATGCTTTCCATGGTTGCCATCCCCTTCCTTATATGCTTTGTGAGCCTCCTCCTCCTTGGCCCCACTCAATAATGATGCTACTCTCATGGAGAGTTCCTCCCATTATGATGACGTTGTCCTCCACTATCTGCACTACCTGCATGATTGCGTTGTTGATTTGGTCAACTTGACCCTATCCACATGCTTTGACCGCCACTCACACCAAGGAATGATTTATTCAACTAGATGCACTGATCCACATTTACATTAGAAGTGGCTTTATTCCTACTAAAGATATTTATGGGTCCCTCTACCCTCTTATTCATCTATCTTATTGAAAAAAAAAATTTAATATTCTAACTAGCTAAAAGCTAATTAGGAATATTACAAGTGTTCATCTTCGAGAAGTGTGAAAATTTATGAATCTAACAAGCAGAAATCCTATTGAAGTTAACTGATTTGCATTTCCTACATGTGTTCTTTAATTAACAAGTTATTTACAAAATTCTTCAGTGAACGTTAATGCAAATACATTGCAGCCTACACCAATATACTGATTAAGTACTGAAAAATAAGATGATACAATAACAAAAAAGACACACTTACTTTTGGACTAAACTTCCCCAGAGAAACCCAATGCAGGAAAATTGGTGCAACAGATATGAGGGTTTTATTATTAAGAAAATTTCTGAATACAACTTGCATTCCAAATCTGACTCACCCAACAGAGAAAAATCTCAGCAGAAGTACCTCTACCAGGAGACAGATATTTTTTCCGATCCAACAGCTCAATGATCAAACCCCACAAGTGACTACGCTGTCCCTAGTGCTGTGCAACAACAACTGCTCCCTGATTTGTGCTAAGATTGCGTCACCCCCTCTAGGAGTTGCGTCACCCTCCTCATGAGCCTTCCTAGTGTTGGGCCACAAATACGACCACTTTTTAACACTTATTTCATCCATTTCTACTCTTCTTTATCATGTAATTTATCATATAAATCCATTTTATAATTATTTATGCTCTTATGGATAAATATTATTTCTTCTCCTTTATTTTTAATAAATTGATGATTATTATGCATAATTTTATCAATGATGGTTTATTAATATATTTTGTAACATCACTCACAATTTTGGCCTCCAAGATATTTTCCAGATTGTAGATTTGATCTCCAGATCATCATCAAATATTCCAACTCAGAAATTCGTTGGAATAAGAAGTGACAGTTTTGCGGTTGAGATTCTGGGCAAATGGAGAAGAATCTGGAAAATCCGGAATGAACCAAATTAATTTTATTCAAAGAATGGTTTGCCCAAATTCGGCCTGTATTGAGAGAAACACAAGGTTCTTTGAGCACAATTTTCTCAGATTTACTGTTGTGGCCGTCTTCCAAATTATCTTAGCTGCAAATCCAAATTCGACTTGCTCTTGTTGAAATATTGATGGAAATATATTTTCTTGTTGATCAATTGGTTAGGGACAATCCAATTTTTTTATGAGAGATCATATTTACTATTTAATTTCTCCTCTTTCTGATTATAAAAGCAGAAGCATGTATTGCCATTGGGGAGACTTTCCTTGTAATTTTCAGAATTGTGCATCGACTCTTGTTAAGAGAGTACGAACTGTTTGTAAACATTATTCATGCCTAATTAATACAAGAGTTCATTGCCGTTTAATTTCTTAACACTGGAGTAAAGCCTAGCAACGTTTCACCGGTGGTTGAGGGCCCGGCCCTGGTGGATCGATCTGCTAGTTGTATCATTACCTTTCAATTATTGTCGTGTGATATTTTGTGGTTGTTCTCATTACATTTGCAAGTTAATTAGTTTTCCGTTGAATTATTGATTGATTTCGTTATGTTAATGAATCACATTTCTATTTCGTTTCAGTAAGGACTTTAATTCCTATATTAATCATCTTGTTAAACCTTACAGAGCATTACTATTCAACATTAGATGTCCTGTTCCAATTAATTGATGTTTCGTTGGATTGTTTTTCATGTCGATTATTATTTAACAACGTTTGCTGTCGACAGGGTTTTGGTGTTTAATAGAATTGTTGTTTGATTTCATTAAGTTAAAGATCTGTTGTTCAGATTCATTAGTTAATATTTGCTGTTCGATTCTTCTAGTTTCAGTTGGTTATTCATTTACATTGCTGTTCGATTTCAGTTCGCTGTTCATTTCCAATTCATTAGTTAACAGATCGCAAAGAGTTTGATTTCGAAGAGCTTTCTTAGTTTACTTGCAATAGCAGTTTTAGTTCAATTTCCATTTCTCCTTAATTGCTTTAACGCAAGACTGTCAACTGTAGAGAATATTGGTTATTGCTTCCACGTTCCTAGATTGATTGTCTTGTTTCATTTTGATTTCAATTGCATCAATTTCTAGAGGAATGATTTATTGCTACTGTATCCTCGATTGATGGTTGTTGAGTGAATAGATAGATTTTAAGAGCATTTGAGTTCATGTTATTGTAATTAGATTTATTTTCCAAGCATCCATTTACTCTTGTATTTAGAATACTATACTACATCTCTCACAACATTACTCTTAGCTAAATTGTAGTCTCAAACAGAGTACACTCTTGAAAAAAAAAGTCGTTCCTAGATTGATAATTAATGTGAGATAAATAGGTGTTAAAAAGATACCTTTTATACCTCAACATTTTAGCGTCGTTGCCGGGGAGAGTGTATGCCATTTAGAAAGAGTGATGCATATTTAATTTTTTCTGCTTGGGAAGAATTGGGTATTAAGACGGAAGGTAAGAACCTGCGCACCGAGAAAGAAACACACTCATTCACTGGCCCGCTTCACAATAGAATTGAGTGAAAGCTTAAGGTAAGAATGAATGCTTGCATTTTCTTGAATTTTAGAGGTAGAATTTTTGAAAAAAATCTTGTAATTCCACTCGAGTGGTGATGTAAGCACCACCCATTTCACTAACTAATTGACAGGAACATTGGAAGGAGGATCCTTAAAGAAACACATGAAGAACACCTTCTATTATGGTAAGAAATGGCTCACATTGCAACTTTTGAATTCCCTATCAAAGATCTAGGAGGAGTGACACAAATGCACATAATTCCCCCATTGTCTCTACCAAATTTTCATGGTTTGACAAATGAAGATCCAGATACATTCTTATTTGAGTTTGAAATACTTTGTAGAGGATATGATTATTTTACTAACGATCAAAGGTTGAAAGTGTTTCCTCTTACTCTAAAAGGAGCAGCTCTCCGATGGTTCATGAGCCTAGGTGGGAACTGCATCCAAACATGGGAGGACATGAAGAACATATTCTTGAAGAAGTACCAAGACTATTGCAAATCCAATGAAGATATTTTTGGTATGATACAAGGGGAAGATGAAAGCTTGGAGGACTATGCGGAGCGATTTCGATACAACCTTCAAAAATCAAAGCATAAGCATTTGGAAAAAGAGATCTTGAAAACACTCCTTCTCAAAGGAATCAAAGATGAATTTTCAGAACTCTTAAATCTGATAGGAAAAGGTGATTTTTTTCAGTTATCATATGATGATGTTTGTGAGTTGTGCATAAGGTATTCAAGAGGAATTTCCAAGGCTGATAAGAATTCTAGAAAAGTTTCTTCTTTCTTTTCCAAATTTACTACAAGAACAAAAGACATAAGAGATGAAATCAATGTTTTATTTGAAAATTTTAAATAAGACCTTATTAGCTCTCTAAATTCACAATTGAATGTTTTGCAGGTTCAGAAAAATAAAAAAATTTGATGAAGTGTTTTTACCACATAACCAAAAGGAGCATCCCATAGATAGTTGTTCTTCCTTATCTAGGATGGAAGTAGCATATCAAAGAGATGGGGAAGCTGCAACAAGGTCAAAATCATGGAAATCATGGCTTACAGGTATGGTTCAAACCACTTCCTCTCCATTCTCTTACTTGCATAATCCATCATGGAATACTCACATGTTAGGGCAGCCATGCCAATCGTAATATAACCACTACCAATCTTGTCTACAAGTTTGGCATGGTTCATCTTATGATTGTATGACTACTCTCCCTCATCTTGTAGCACAAACACATATTCCATCTCTTCCACAACATCTTGCTTTCCTATCAAAATCATCCACTCAACCCAATCAACTACATCATCAAGAGGCTCCATTCCCTACACAATTTCCTGCTCAACTCATTCCACACCCTCACCATAATAAACCAGTACAACATGCTTACAGTGTTGAACTACAAAATTTACCCAGCCTTCTCACCCTTTCTATCTCACATGCACTATTGGAGAAAACTTACACTGAGACTTAGAATGTATCAAATCCAAAAATTGTAGAAGTTATGAAGAAAATAAGGTTTCTTCTAGTTTGCACCAACAAATCATTTTAAAAGCTCAAGAACTTCATGATACAATGGCTATGGGAAATCAAGAAAGTAAGGGATACATTGAAGATTGGTTTCACTCCATCATTTGTTTGCAACAGCACTCCATGCTTCAACAATTTTTGACACCATATTTTCAAGGGGAGTTGACTTCTCATACACTAATTTTTATCAACATGCATTTTTCAAATTTGGGTATGTACATACTAAAGGCCTTATTTCTAAAATGGTTCCATTGGAAATATTCTTATACATAAAAATATTCGATTCTCAAAGAAGAGTAGGATAGTGGAGAAAATAAAATAAATAAGGAAATAAAACAAACACATTTTTTTTTAATTTTTGTAAAAATAGTTGTTTTTTTTTTTTTGCAACGCTATGGAAATCAACATTGATGATAAATATTCTAATTTATTTGTGTATATAGATGAATTATATTTCAAATAAAAATTCTACAAACACTTATATTCATTTTTATCATCAATATGGAAAATTGCTTGAATATCATTTTTTTGGCTTACGGGCTTGATGAAATTTCTAAAAAAAAGTTGGGACAGTCATGTTTTGAGGGACCAAAATTGAATATTTTTAAAAAATATTTCTATCCTAAGTAGCCCTTGATGTCTACTTTCCAACCCAATTTGAATCACTCCATTTGGGTTTGAAATGAAAAATTTATAACCAAAACATTGATAGGGTGTCTAGTAGGTAGCTCAGGAACAAAGTTGGGACAGTCAGTTTTTGGAGGCCTAAATGACTATATTTTTAAAACTTGTTTCAATGGTAGATTTCTCTATGAATTTAGTTTGCAACACAATTTGAATCATTCAATTTCGATGTCATATGAGGAATTTATGACCAAAATACTGACTGCCTATCATAAATCAACACTCTTGAAACTCTATTTTCTCGGCTGTTTACTAGCGTATTTGATCCATCAATTCTTCTTGTCTTCAAAACATATTTCTATTGGATATCAATAAATGAATCTAATTTAATCTCCAATTTGAATCGGTTCAATCCACCATTAAATGAAAAAGTTATGCTTGAAATATCAACTGTTGGTCTAAGTTGGAAAATCGAAAATGACTCTATTATGCAGGTTGTTCTAAGAAAATTTGACAGATCATAACATTGAATTTTTAAAACCTGTTTCTATTGGAGAGAAAACTTTGAATTATCTCTCATTTGGCTTTGGAATCACTCAAATCGGACGAAAAACAAAGAATTTATGATTGAAACACTGCAGGTTAGCATGATTGGCCACTACTCTCCCGCAAATAATAAATTAATTTTACTTTGTCCATGTATTTGTTCTATAGAGTAACTACTTGTTAGTTTTTTGCATAATTCTTCGATTAGGGGAGCCTGTACACCTCTCTTTCTCCACGATTTAATGTTTTATTATAGGTAGACACTCGTTTTTTGCAGGTCTTAGCAAAACAAAGAAGGTCAATTTATGGACGAGCGATTCTTGAAAGAAATTTTAGTGAAACAAGGGCATTTCATCCAGTTCATTACCTAACATATTCATAACAAGAAGAAATGAAGAATTGGTTTCTATTTGAACATTCATGCCACTCCTGCCAAAACATTTTTAAAAAAATATCATTTTTTTCCATTAACAGATTGATATTCCCTTAGGAAATAACATCATAGCTGTTGTAACTTAATAAAGTGTTGTTTCTTTTCTGAATTCTTTTATGTTTTTGTGTTTTAGGTATTGATCCCTTCAAATTGTAGTTTCCGCTCCATTGGCAATTGAACAATAAGGACCCCACCATGCAAGTTTCAGGAGGAAATTATTTGGCAGCACTAATTCTGTAAAAAATTATTTTTTCTTGAAACTTGTACATAAATTTGTCTTTCTATTTGATTGGATTCTCCTGACAATGGATTTGTTATTTCCTATATTTTTTTCCCTTTGCTATTCCCTACAACAATTTCTGCGTGCATTTTCTTTGTTGTTCCTTATAGGGAACATAACTTTTTGTGTGCCGTTATTTTTCATGTTGTTCCTCTTAAGGAACAACTGTTGTTCCTCTTAAAGAACAACAACCGTTCCTCTTAAGAATCAGTGCATTTGTGTGTTTATTTTTGTTGTTCCTTTCAAAAGGAACAACATTTTCGTTGATTGCTTTTGTTGTTCCTTTCAAAACGAACAACAATTTTGTTGTTCCTTTTAAAAGAAACAACACTTTTGCCACATGTTTTTGTTATTCCTTTTTAAAGGAACATCATTTTTCCCGCTTGTTTTGATGTTCCTTTCAAAAGGAACAACATGTTTTTGCTTACTATTCTTGTTATTCCTTTCCAAAGGAACAACATTTCCGCTGATTGTTTTTGTTGTTCCTTTTGAAAGGAACAACATTTTCGCATATTGTTTTTGTTGTTCATTTCCAAAGGAACATCACTTTTTGAATGCATTTTTCTTGGTTTTTAACAACATTTCTAGGACTTTTCTGAATTCTTCATGACTCTTTGAAAGACAAACATACCATTTATGCAAGGATACACAAATTAGAGGTTACTGGAATCAGCAAATCAAGAGAAATTGTCATTTTTAAGAAATTGTTTTGTAGTGATAAGAAAATGAAAGGACACAACTATCTATATCACTTTGTGTATTTATTTTCACTAAAACTAATATGATCGACTACCTTTATCATGTTGGTTCTTCCCCAAATCTTCATAACTCTCTTTGATTTGTATTTATTGAATAAGAATAAGAGCATACTTTCTCTATTGAGATGTTCAGACTTCTTCCACCATCCCTACTCTTAAGGAGTGTTGAGCCATCCTCTACACATAAATAGGGAAGTGCTATATAAAAAAAGAAGAAAATCTCTATATGATTACTAACAATTTTATGATATGGCAGATAGAGGATAGGGGGTCTCATCAAGAGCCAGTCTGCCATGATCATAAGGGAGCAGTGAAGTGGCATTCCCATTATGGCCACCACACCAGGGATATGGTCTAATGGACAACTCAGAAAAATAAAAAGTCCTTGGAACAGGAGGTCTCATCACGAGCCGACCTGCCCACCTTCCACTCATTCCTGGTGAATGGCATTGTGATTCATCTGGTTCCCAAGCCAGCACAGTGGCCTCCATCATGACATCGCACAACACTTCCCTAAGCATAAATAAAGGATAATGGTTCCAAGGGTGAGAAAGCAACTTTGTCAAGGTTATAGACACCTGTGGGCAACAGAGCTCTGTTGATGGTGTTGGAGTCATATTTTTCACAAATCAATAGTAATGACAAACCCCTTTCTTATATCTTTATCTAATATCAAATGAGAGTATGATCCTAAACCCTTTGTTCGGAACCTCTCATGCATGAAATTTTTATAAATCGATCATAATGGTTTATGTGGGCAATGACTGCATAAGTACTTTTTTCACATCAGCTGTCCTTTTCCTTTATTTTCGAATCATTACATAAACATTTCCAGATCTACTCACGATTTCAAAATAGGCATTGATTTCAGTAATGCGATAATTTGTTGATCATATCATAAGTATGTATGCCTTTCCATGCTGTACAATTGCTGTGCAGTACGCTGCTTTTTTATTTACCACAATATTCATACTGCATTTCTAAGGAAGTTTTTCTGCTTAAAATTTTTACATGCATCTGTTGCCATTCAAAACTAAAATTGTGGATTCAAGAAAATTGCATACAGAATCATGATTTGTTTATAGGAGAAAAACAAGTATGGGGGACAATTATATTCGCAACATGACCACACTATTGCAACTAACAGTAAAGGCTTACGCAACTTGCAAACACACACAATTATTCAGACATGGTGTGCTTGCATGGCTTCCACCTTTTGCATCACTTTCAGTATCCGCTCAACCTACATCAGCTTCAACAATGGCAAGTCCCTACATGTCATTCCACTTTTTTTTCGGAGGTAACACTTGAGGTAAAATAGCGTAATTTTCTGATTTATTATGAATTTAGGAGAATTTCATGAAAATCTATTGAGCATTATTTATCATCATTAATTCCACATCTTTACCACTTCCCATTTTTCAGAGACATCTCATTTTTCAGTTTGGGGGAGTGTTGCTTTCCTTCATTTATTTCTTATGACCATGTCAGTAATATTCTTTATCATCCATTAATATTCTTATTCATTCTCAACACCTCCCTTATTCCATGTTGTTTACACCAAGCATAGATTTCAACAGATTGTAGCAACCACCTCTCTTTGCTTTCTAGCATCGCATGAGGACATGCTAATTCTTCAGTTTGGCGGGAAGGGGAATTGCTACACATGATGGATGTTTTCTACTCTCTTTCTCGTTTAAGGCATACAATTTCATTTTTATACAGTGCAGAAATTGATTTGCATATATCTTTGAAACTATGAACTGAATTCTTGTGTTTTCTGGACAACAAAGAGGTATCATTAAATTACACAAACTCAAATAATTTCATGCTAAATTAGTTCATAAAATTTTGAAAATTATGCACTATCATCGACAACCATTTTGTTTATATCTCATGATCCGTGCATAAAAAAGATCTGATTTTTGAGAAAATGATTAATGAAGGTTGTTGTTACTTATGTCACATTTTTCTACAACTTCATATACATATAGTTGAACGTCAACTATAAAAATTGTTACGCCTTCATCAAGATTGCTAAAATTGAATATTCATTATTTGAGGAAAAATTCATTTGTTCCATCCATTTCATGAATTGGGATGAACAAATTTTCTTTGCTTGGTTAACACATGGGATTTGTTTTTGGGTTGCATGAAGACATGCAATATATTCAGTTTGGGGGTATGTTGGGCTATGAATACGACCACTTTTTAGCACTTATTTAATCCATTTCTACTTTTCTTTATCATGTAATTTATCATAATTTATCATATAAATCCATTTTATAATTATTTATGCTCTTATGGATAAATATTATTTCTTCTCCTTTATTTTTAATAAATTGATGATTATTATGCATAATTTTATCAATGATGGTTTATTAATATATTTTGTAACATCACTCACCATTTTAGCCTCCAAGATATTTGTCAGATTGTAGATTTGATCTCTAGATCATCATCAAATATTCCAACTCAGAAATTCACTAAAATAAGAAGTGAATTTTGCGGTTGAGATTCTGGGCAAATGGAGAAGAATATGGAAAATACGGAACATGGGTTTTGTCTAGAACGGACCAAATTAACTTTAGAGAAGAACGTTTTTCCCAAATTCAGCATGTATTGAGAGAAACGCAAGGTTCTTTGAGAGAAATTTTCTCAGGTTTACTATTGCAGCCGTCCTCCAAATTATCTCAGCTGCAAATCCAAATTTGACTTGCTCTTGTTGAAAGATTGATGGAAATATATTTTTTTGTTGATAAATTGGTTAGGGAAAATCCAATTTTGTTATGAGAGATCATATTTACTATTTAATTTCTCCTCTTTCTGATTATAAAAGGAGAAGCATGTATTGCCATTTGGGAGACTTTTCTTGTTGTAATTTTCAGAATTGTGCATCGACTCTTATTAAGAGAGTACAAATTTTTTGTAAACATTATTCATGCCTGATTAATACAAGAGTTCGTTGCCGTTTAATTTCTTAACACTGGAGTAAAGCCCAGCGACGTTTCACCGGTGGTTGAGGGCCTGGCCCTGGTGGATCGATCTGTTGGTTGTATCATCACCTTTCAATTATTGTCGTGTGATAGTTTGTAGTTGTTCTCATTACATTTGCAAGTTAATTAGTTTGCCGTTGAATTATTGATTGATTTCATTATGTTAATGAATCGCATTGCTGTTCCGTTTCAGTAAGGACTTTAATTCCTGTATTAATAATCTTGTTAAACCTTACAAAGCATTGTTGTTCAGCATTAGATGTCCTGTTCCAATTAATTGCTATTTCGTTGGATTGTTGTTCATGTCAATTATTATTTAACAAAGTTTGTTGTCGACAGGGTTTTGGTGTTTAATAGAATTGCTATCTGATTTCATTAAGTTAAAGATCTGCTGTTCAGATTCATTAGTTAATATTTGTTGTTCGATTCTTCTAGTTTCAGTTGGTCATTCATTTACATTGCTATTCGATTTCAGTGTGATGTTCATTTCCAATTCATTAGTTAACAGATTGCAAAGAGTTTGCTTTCGAAGAGCTTTCTTAGTTTACTTTCAATAGAAACTTTAGTTCAATTGCTATTTTTCCTTAATTTCTTTAACACGGGACTGTCAATTGTAGAGAATATTGGTTATTGCTTCCACGTTCCCAGATTGATTGTCTTGTTTCAGTTTGATTTTAATTGCATCAATTTCTAGAGGAATGAGTTATTGCTACTGTATCCTCGATTGATGGTTGTTAAGTGAATAGATAGATTTTAAGAGCATTTGAGTTCATGTTATTGTAATTAGATTTCTTTTCCAAGCATCCATTTACTCTTGTATTTAGAATACTATACTACATCTCTCACATCATTACTCTTAGCTAAATTGCAGTCTCAAACAGAGTACACTCTTGAAACAAAAAGTCGTTCCTAGATTGATAATTAATGTGAGATAAATAGGTGTTAAAAAGATACTTTTTATACCTCAACACCTGAATCAGAAATCGATCTGCTGAATTGATGCCTAATCTACCTCACAGAAACCCCAGTGCTTCCTCTTCAGTGTCTATTTCACCTCTCTCAGGCTCTGCCTCACCAGGTGTTGCGCTATCTCTCCTTGGTGTTGCACTGCCTCTCTCCAATGTATTTTTGTCCTTGGACTGAAGTCCAATTGCTGAACTACCCCTCTCTGCACTAGAAATCAATCTGAAATTCTCAGCAAACCACGCCCCATAATTTCAATTTAGCTCAAGTGCTGCTCTCCGTGTGTGTGTTTTTTAACTGACCCTCAAGCCTTCCTTTATACTTTTCCTATTGAGAGATCAATGACCGTGATTAAATCTTTAATCATTGGCTAAGATTAAAATAGACTTGATCCTTGTCACTTAGAAGCTTCTGACCCACATTTACATTAATTCAATTTAATTATTTTAATTTCCTAAGTTTTAACTTAGGCTCCATTAAAAATAATTAATTATTTGAATAAAATGAAATCTAGGCAGAATTTATCCAAACGATTTTTGGGTCTTGGAGATCTGATGTGTTCTAGCGCCTCCACAAAATTTTGGATCTAGATAAAATCCGATGCTACCCAAAAATAAACACTCCCTCTTAGCGAGGAATGTGCCCTAACAATACTTCTCACCAGAAGCATCACCCTGATCCACAACATCGGTCCTCTGCGCTGCTGATGCTCGACCTACTGCCCCTCATCCATCATGCTGCTACAATCTGTATTACTTCCCATGACACTACCATTGCCATGATTGCATCTATAAGCAACACCCTCTTAATATGTAGCATCATGCTTCCCATAGTACTGCCATTGCTAAGTGCTGCACCGCAACTCATTTGCTGAGAATTAAGCAACTGAAATACATCCAAAATCTTGACATACTAGTTAGTCTAGATGCACCTCGATGCTAAAGCTTCCTCTGTTGCTAATCAGTGTTGACCATTTGATGCTAATGTGTTGTTGTTGTATTTGCTTTGTGCCTCCCACACTGCTGTAACACTCCAATGTGATGCTTCAGACTTTGGCATTCTAGCTCTGCCACTGTCGCTCCATCATCCCTCTCACTAAATGACTCCCATCATTCTACTAATGTCATTAAGGGTTCCGGTAGCCATATGTGATCCAAGAGTTTGCGCACCTCAACGAACTTGCCCCTCTCTCTATGTAGCTCCAACTATAGCTCCATATCGCCCCACCTCTTCTCTAGAGGTGCATGAGCATTGATGTCACAGTCATCGTCATCCTCCTCATCATCCTGTGCTGGAGCAAACTTCGAGTCAGAATTCTCTTCTTTGTCCTTATTTTTCATAGGGAATTGCGTGGAGAAATGTCCCATTTTCCCACATCTGAAGCATATGACTTCCGAGAGGTCCTTTTTCTTCCGTCTCTACTTCCCTTGATGTCCCTTTGATGCGAGAGCCACATATTCCTCTTCCTCCTTCTTGACTTTGATCCCTTTACTGTTCCTTCCCACCTTGGTCCATCGTCTGATCTCTTCCTATCGAAGAGCTTCCCACATCTCCTCCCAGCTAGGAAGAGTAGCCCTGCCCAAAATTATTTGGACAAAATTTTCCTAGTCTTTAGTGACTACATTCAGGGAAGTCCTGATCATAAATATAGGATCTAGTGTAGTCCCTACGAAAGCTAGTTGATCTTGGATTCCTTGCAATATGATAAGGAAGGGATCAATTTCTTCTCCCTTCCACATCTGAAACAATCTCAAATAACTCTCAAGCAACATCTTTCACTGGATAGAAGATCCCTCGTACAATGTGGTCAAGGCCTCCCACATTTCCCTTGTTGTGTTCTTCTCTTCAATATGTGGGATTACATGATCCTTGACTCCATCCATGATCATGTGCTTATATTTCTCTTAAGCCTCCTCATACTTCTTGAGAGGATCAACATCAATCAGAACAATAATTGCCCTCAAGGCATAATCCTTGATGCGATGTTCATCTAAAACTGTTAGGATCCTAGCCTTCCAGATGAAAAATTTGGATGCTCCATCCAACTTGTCCTGATCCCTCATTCCATTCATGGCCATCTCTGCTGAACTGAATGTTGAACAAACTCCTTTCTCCCTCTTTCACTGCTTCCCCAACAAACTCGGATCTGGATTTCTTTGGCGCTAGAAATACTCCAAGGAAAAATCTCCCTCTGAATCTCGATTTCCTTCACAGAAATCCTTCTGCCAAAATATGTTGAAGCACCCCTCTCTGATATATCTTTGTTGCTGCTCAACACTGGATCTAGACTTCTTGGCAATAAATATTATGAGGAACTGATTCCCTTTACTTTGATTCTGCCACACTATACACTGTTCTACACCAAAAAAATCAATGTCCCACCAGCAACTCCAGATAGAATTTGTACTGCACCTCCAGCCACGACAACTGGAAAAATGAGACTCAATAGCCTCTGCATTGGCTCAACAAACAGTGCGCTTCCTTCTACAGCTACAACATCACCTTAGTAGGCTGACGCAAGATCTACGTGAGCCTTCCTTGGTGACGACGTCACCCTTCCTCTGCCTATCTAGCCCAGAACTATGTTGTCTCTCGGAAGAACTACTTTCTTGAAACAAATTTTCTTCTTTCCTTTCATTGATGGCTTAAGTCCTCCTTGATCTGCAATTTCTCTGATACCATGTGAAATTTTTTGAATCTAACAAGCATAAATCCTATTGCAGTTAATTGAATTTCAATTCCTACTTGTGTTCTTTTATTAACAAGCCATTTACAAAATTCTTCAGTAAACATTAATGCAAATAAATTTCAACCTACACTAATATACATATCAAGTACTGAAAAATAAGATGAGACAATCACACAAAGGACACACTTATTTTTAGACTAAACCTCCCTAGAAAAACCCAATGTGGGAAAATCGGTGCAGCAGATATGAGGGTTTTATTATTAAGCAGATTTCTAAATACAACTAGGGTGCCAAATCCAGTTCACCCAAAAGAGAAAAATCCTCGCAGAAGTACCTCTATCTGGAGATAGATATTTTGGATGATCCACCAGCCGGATGATCAAACCCCACAGGTGACTGTGTTGTCCCCAGTGTTGCGCTGCAACAACTACTCCCAGCTCTGCGCTGAGACTGTGTCACCCTCCTTGGGAGCCTTCATAAATCAGAAATTGATCTGTTGAATTAATGCCCAATCTTTCTCACAGAAACCCCAATGCTTCCTCTTTAGTGACTGTGTCACCTCTCTCAGTCTTTGCGTTACCCTTCTAGGTGTTGCGATGTCTCTCCTTGGTGATGCAATGCTTCTATGCAATGTATTCTCGACATTGGATGAAAGTCCCATTGCTGAACTGCCCCTCTTTGACAGTGAAGCGAACATCGCGATTTTTTCGGTCAAATGATAAGATCGACAATTTTTTGAACGATTTTTTTATTTTCAAAAAATCGCGAAAAAATTATGATTTGATGAGTAAAAATCGTGGGCCCGTCAAACAACGACCCAATAAGTTCAAAAATCGATTTTTTTTTTGGTCATTTTTGCAGACAAAGGGCAAGAAAGAGAGCTAAGGGGGAGGAGAAATCATCTACAAGGGAAAGAGAGGAGAAAAGTGAAAGAATTTAGCAACCCAAGCCAACCAAATTCAAGTTTGGACCAAGTTTCTTTAGAAAAACGTTTTTTCCAGGTATGGGCATCAAATTTGATCCATTTTCTTTTGTTTTTTCTTGTTCTTCCATGGGTTTCTATCACCCATGTATTTTCCATCATTTTTGTTTGCATTTGGTTGTGTTTTTTTTTTTTTTTTGAGTGGAGAGGGTTTATTTTGGTCAAAAATGCAAAAATTTGGTTGTTAGATTTATTTATTTTATTTCTTCTTGTTCTTCTAGTTTCTTTCCATTATTTTTGCTTGGGTTTCAATGTGTATTTTTTCCCATTATTGTTGCATTGAGTTGAGGGTTTTTTTTGTGAAAAATTCAAAATGTTGTATGTAAAATTGTAATTTTTTTATTTTATTTTTTAACTTGCAATTTTTCTTGTGCCCTAGGTTCAAATTTCAAAGTTCAAACTTCATCTTACAGTAAAACTCGAGAGTTCAACAAATTTACAAACATGCCAAGGAAATTGGACCCTATGTGGGAATTTGGTGAACCTGATTAGGGGTTTGACAGATAAAATTTGAGTTGCAAGTTATGTGGGCACCACATGACATGGGGCTATACAGATTGAAATACCACCTTGCACAAGTTCCTGAACATGAAGTAGGGCCTTGCAAAAATACCAATCTAGAAATAATCCGAAGAGCCCTCAAATCATTGGAAGGAATATAAACAACTAAACTTAGCAAGGTAGTTATGAGGAGTCAAATAACAGGGCGTGGAGGTGACCATGAGAGTGGTAGTGGTTCTTCACCATCAGCATCTTCTACACCCAACCTCGTAGCTGCTTGACCATATTTTGTTCCTAGAACCACACCCAGTGCACAACCATTTATCTCCTCACTTATTAAAAAAATGGAGAAGGAAGAAGCTGACAAGTTGTTGGGCAAACTTTTTCTTTGGAGTGATATTCCTTTCAGTGTTGCCATGAACAATCCATTTTACTAGGATACGATTGATGCTATCACTTTTGTTGGCCCAGGATACAAAACCCCTTCATATGATGACTATAGAGGGCACATTCTTCAAGTTGAAAAGGTTGAATGCACCAAGAGATTGGAAGAGTTAAGGGCATCATGGGAAGTCACAGGATGCACTGTGATGTCAGATGGTTGGAATGATCAAAATGGTAGAAGCCTTATTAACTTCTTGGTTAGTTGTCCCAAGGGGACAATGTTTATGAAATATGTTGATGCATCTGCTGATCCAGGTGGATATTGGTGGTCACCCGCCTATTCCACTTGGGGCTCCACCATTGTCTATTTCAGTTTTTCAGTTTCGGCACAGTTTACTATTTTTAGCAGTTTTTCGGGTCCTAAACTTCCGGAGCCGTTTTGAGGCCCTAAACGACGTTTTTTGGGAAAACGGAGGGCAACATAGGTCCATGGACCAATGTTGCCCGTTCCAAATTTGTAGTCCTCGGATAGATCTTTCTAACGAGGTATGGTACGCGTCAAACGGAGATCGTATGCCAAAGTTACGCCCCTAGGAAGTTGAAACACCAATTTACCCAAACGGGGCCCATAGTTTTGGCGCTTCATCTCCTAGGGTTAGGGTTTTGGCTGTTTAGGATTTCCCATTGTTTCTAAATGATAAATAGGCCCTCGAGCCTCATTGTAACACGGTTCAGAGGCCTGTAGCCGCCACATCTCTTCTCAGAGATAGCTACCAGCGCCCTAGCTAGTTTTATTTCCATTCTGTCTGTAAGCAAAATTCAGTTCGTTGATATTAATGAAATGAAGTGTTATTTCCGCTGCATCTCTGTATTTATGTTTATATGTTTATTCTGTTGCGTTCCTGCATAAATCCGGATCAGTGGTATCGGAGCGGTCTGCTTTTTCTCGATCCTTCTTTGCATGTCCCCAACGAGGTCGGGGTATAAGGAGCTAGGGCTCGATCTGGTGGAACCTTTGCAAGATCAGCCTAGCAAACCTCGACGGACGCCCATGGGGGACGAAAAGAAAGATGAGGGAGCAGGAGATCCTATCAAAATATTGCTCGAGGAGGCCCTCGAAAGACAAAGGAACGTGATGATGGATAACTTTGCTCAGATCCTTCAACGGCTACCCACCGGCGGCGCATATGCATCCAGCAGCCACTCTGGAGGCGCGACTCCTTTTAAGGTACAAGTAAATTTTGACATTCCCATATTTGAGGGTCAAATAGACGCAGATGCCGTAGATAGATGGTTGAATCTGTTAGAAGGATATTTCTCGGTTCATGACTTTTCAGACCGGGAGAAGATTATTTTGCACTCCTCAAAGCTACCCCCCATGTTAAGGACTGGTGGGAAACCTACTGTGAGAACAAGGACCAGACAGAACCCTCTCTGTTCTCGGCCGTACCAACTTGGAATTCTTTCCGAGACGCCGTCAAGGAACAGTACTATCCCGTAGGGAGCTATGAGGACAAGCACATACAATGGACCACGCTGCGACAACAAAGGGATCAAGATGTGCATGAGCTGACGAATCTGTTCCATACCCTGCGCACAAAGTTGGGTATCAAAGATTCAGAGAAACATCTGGTGCTAAAGTATCGCAGCTGTCTGCACAAATACATTCAGGAAGAAATGGAGTTCCTTGACATCTCCTCGCTTGGTATGGCATACCGGTATGCTGCCAAGATTGAGCAGAAATTCAAGCAGAAGAAGCGAGACTTTGGATCTGCGAATCAAAAGCAAGGGAAAGGTGCTTCCAAACCGCACAACAAAGGACCGAGCCAAGGCATGGCGGCTAAAGACAACTCATCGAAGCCACAAGAAAAGAACAGCACCGCAAAGCCAAAGAAGGAAACGGGAAAGTGGTGTGAGTTCCATAAGAGCTCCACTCACAACACAAGTGAGTGTCGGGCCAAGCAGTCGCTAGTGGCCGAGATGAGGGCTTGTGAGTCAGATGCATGCTCCGACTCCGAATCAGAACCTGAAAAGGGGAATGAAAAAGGGAAACAGATTATTGATGCGGAGCCCAACGCCACTGTTGCCACTACAAAGGTCCAGAAGGAGGAACCGGAAGATCGAGAGGAGGAGGAACGTCTCTTCCACTCCCAGATGTGGGTAAAGGGCTCCCCTGTACAGTTCATTGTCGACAATGGGAGCCAAAAAAACCTCATTTCAGCAGACGCCGTGAAGCGGTTGGGCTTGCCGACCACAGCTCACCCACATCCATACACCATCGGGTGGCTTCACCAAGGACGAGATCTCCGCGTCAGCCAGCGGTGTCGCCTTCCCTATAGCATCAAGCCCTTCACGGATGAGGTATTATGTGACGTTGCTCCTATTGATGTTTCTGATGTATTATTAGGACAACCATACTTGTGGAAGCGTCATGCTGTGTATGAGTCTCGACCTCGTGCTGTTATTGTTACTTTGGGAAATAAGTTGTACGGGATACCAGAGGTACCACCTCCTGCCGCTATCTCTTTGGTTACTGCAAAACAATGTAGTAAGCTCATTTCCCAAACCAGGAAATTCGTTTTCCTGATGATCCGCCCCCAGGGCAAGAAGAAGACTGTGGCCACGACCTCCAGACAGGGCTCCTCTGCACAAAAACAACAAATGGATAAGGTTGTGGAGGAGTACGAGGACATATTCACCTCACCCACAGGGGTTCCTCTGCACTGTCAGGTCAAGCACCCGATTGATCTGACCCCCGGTGCGCCGCTACCTAATGGACCGATCTATCGGCGCTCTGTTCTGGAGAATGATGAAATCAAGAGGCAGATTCAGGAGCTGTTGCAGAAAGGTCACATCAGACCAAGTTCATCGCCATGTGGGAGCCCGATCGTGTTGGTACAGAAAAAGGATGGGACGTGGAGACTCTGTATTGACTATCGGGCGCTGAACAAGATCACTGTCCGGAATAGGTACCCAATCCCACGGATTGATGACCTTCTGGACCAACTCAAAGGTGAAAAATATTTCAGCAAGATCGACCTGAAGTCTGGGTATCACCCGGTACCAATTGAACCCTCCGATGTGTGGAAGACTGCCTTCAAAGCCAAGGAAGGCCTTTTCGAATGGCTGGTCATGCCTTTCGGGTTGACGAATGCTCCCGCCACCTTCATGAGGATGATGGATGACATCTTGCGGCCATTCACCAACTCATTTGTAGTGGTGTGCTTGGATGATATTCTGATCTTCAGCCAGACTTGGGAAGAGCACCTTCACCACATCCGACAAGTCCTCCAAACACTGCGGCAACACAAGTTGTGTGCCAATCTGGAGAAGTGCACTTTTGGCATGACCCGGGTTCAATATCTGGGATACATTATTGATGAAAGGGGGGTGCATGTGGATCCAGCCAAGATCCAAGTCATTCGGGATTGGCCAGCCCCAACCACTATAACAGAGCTTCGCAGCTTTCTGGGTCTTGCTAATTTCTATCGGAGGTTCGTGTTGGGATTCTCTCATATCACTTGGCCCTTGAGTCAAGTCAACAAGGGAGGAGCGAGAGAAAATTTTTTTTAAAAGTTTTTTGGTCGGAACCTCCAATAGAAGCGTTCACAAAGGCATAAAATCGCCTGCAGTTACGCCAGTGCTCACTTTACAGGACTTGCAGCAGCCATTTGAGATCGAGACGGTCTCTGGTATGCTGGCCAGGGGCGGTTCTTACTCAACGAGAGGGACATCCGATGGCATTTCACAGTGGAGACATTGTACGACACAGGTTCACCAAGTACCCCACATATGAAAGAAATGTACTCCATTGTGCAAGCTTGTCGACAATGGAAGCATTACATTTTGGGGAAGGAAACAATCATCCACACAGGCCACCGGCCCCTGCAGTTCATACAGACACAAGGGAAGTTGCAGAATGATCGCCATCGAAGTGGTCCACATATCTGCAACAGTTTCATTTGAACATCAAGTACAAGAAGGGTAGCACCAATCATGTTGCAGACTGCCCCAGCCGACCAACGATCGTGGCGCTTACCACTGTGCTCAATTCTTGTGGGCACGAGACTTTTGATTGGCCGCTTCTCTATGAGAGTGACCCAGAATTTGGCCACACTTACAAGGCACTCTTGGGGGGTACGCAAGTTCCAAATTTTCACCTCCAAGATGCACTTTTATGTCACATGGGACACCTTTGTGTTCCTTCAAGAGAGCGTGCCAAGATGATGTGGGAAGCACACTACAGTCGAGTCGCTGGGCATTTAGGGGTCGAGAAAATAGTAGCAATCCTGCAAAAGTATTTCTATTGGCCGAACCTTCGAAAGGATGTCAAGAAGCACATCAGATCCTGCATTGCTTGTGCCATTGCCAAACTGACCATCAAGAAGCAAGGCCTATATACTCCTCTATCTACCCCTAGTCGACCTTGGGAATCCATCTCCATGGATTACATGTCGGGCCTACCTTCTACTAAGCGGGGAAATGGCCCCGTGTTTTGGTCGTCGACGATTCTCGAAGATGGCCATTATGGCGGCTGCGAAGAATATCACGGCGAAGCCCGCGCAGCTCTTCTTCGCAAAAGTGTGGGTGCACTTTGGGATCCCCCAGTCTATCATCTCAGATGGGGATAGCAGGTTCCTCAACACATTTTGGTCCAGCCTCTGGTCAATGCTCAACACCAAGCTTAGCAAGTCCACATCTTTCCATCCCCAAACGGATGGCCAGACAGTGCGTCCAACGGAATGATTGTACACATTACACGCATGTACAATTCAAAGCATCCACGCACATGGGACGAGAGCCTCCCTTGTAGCGCTATAGTTATGTTGGGCTCTCCACGGTTCAGTGGGGGGCCATAGCCCCTTTCGAGTGGGCTTGAGATTCCGGCCACTAGCCCCATTGACGTAGCCATGCCATTTCGTTGCTCGAAGACCAATTCAGCTCATGTCCGATCCCAAAGTTGACAAAGCCGGTAGCTTCATCGAGCGCATTCAACACATCCGCCAACGGGTTCGTGATATATTGGACGAGCCAATGCCAAGTACAAGCAACGCCATGATCAACAAGGGTGCACACAACTTCCGGAGTGGGTGACAAAGTATGGCTACATTTGCGGAAAGGAGCGCCTCCTTGGACCAACTTTGCTTGCTCCGATCTGGGCGGTACACCATCACCAAGGCTGTAGGGAATAATTCCTTCGAGCTCGGTATTCCACCATTCCTTGGTCTGCACCCAGTATTCAATGTAAACTGCCTTCGTCCCTACTTCCCACCTCTATTGGACACCTCTAACATTGTAGAAGAACTCACACCAAAATATTTAAACCCAAATTGCATGGAACAGGCCACCACAAACTGGATCATCGACATGCAAATCAAGAACACTTCAAGACAGAATATCCAACTATATCGGGTTATCAACGTTGGCCAACTCCTGCACCAAGGCAAGTGGTTCACCAGGGACCAAGCTCAACAGAAGTTTCCTCATCTCATGGAGGAGACTTAACGCAATGGGGACCATTGCTTCCTAGGGGAGGAATGATCCCGGTGGATATTGGTGGTCACCCGCCTATTCCACTTGGGCTCCACCATTGTCTATTTCAGTTTTTCGATTTCGGCAACAGTTTACTATTTTTAGCGAGTTTTTGGTCCTAAACTTCCGGAGCCGTTTTGAGGCTACAAACTAGCGATTTTTTGGGAAAACGGAGGGCAACATGGGTCCATGGACCGGTGTTGCTCACATCAAAAGTTGTAGTCCTTTGATAGATCTTTCTAACGAGGTCTGGTACGCGTCAAACGAAGATCGTATGTCAAAGATACGTCCCCGGAAGTTGAAACACCAATTTACCCAAACGAGGCCCATAGTTTTAGCGCTTCATCTCCTAAGGTTAGGGTTTTGGATGTTTAGGGTTTTCCATTGTTTCTAAATTATAAACAGGCCCTCAAGCCTCATTGTAACACGGTTTAGAGGCTTGTAGCTGACACATCTCTTCTCAGAGATAAGCTACCAGCGCCGTAGCTAGTTTTATTTCCATTCTGTCTGTAAGCAAAATTCAGTTCGTTGATATTAATGAAATGAAGTGTTATTTCCGCTGCATCTCTGTATTTATGTTTATATGCTTATTCTATTGCGTTCCTACATAAATCCGGATCATCTGCACATGTCAAAGATGCACGATTATTATGTGATTTATTGGATGTGTTCATCCTGGAGGTGGGTCCCAAAAATGTTGTCCAAATCATAATAGACAACGCTGCAAACTATGCTGTTGCTAGCAAGATGCTTATGGAGAGGCATCCGAGCATATTTTGGACACCTTGTGCTGCACATTGCCTTGATTTGATGTTGGAGGACATAGGAAAGATTGATTTTGTCAAAGATATTGTAGAGTCATCAAAGAGAATTACAAAATTTATTTATAACCATGCATCTATGCTTCATTTGATGAGAACATTCACCAACAAGGAGTTGGTGCGGCCTGTGTGGAGTACTAAAAAGGTATGCTTTTGACGATTATCTCAGTGGCTTTTTAGTAGAATTTGTAAACCTTTTTGCATCATGAATTTGGAAAATAATAAGGAATTATAATAAAACATGTGAGAATTGATATACAAGACTTAACCGCTGATAATTGTTATTTTCTGCGCAAGAAAAGGAGAAAACGAGGAGTTGCCGTTCCAAAGAAAAGGACAAAGTCGAGATAACTGCTGTCCCTCTGAACGAGAACCGAATGCAAACAAGGATAAACAGATCAAAGCAAATCGGCCCGGAAAAGGAGGTGAAGACACCAGCTCGGCACAAAAGAAAAGACAGGATGAAGAGTTAACATTTTGGCGAATCCCTCAGGATCTTCGATCCTGAGGGATCGCTGCTTTATTTATCTTGTTACTTGGACATCTCCGCCGTCACCTTTATATAAAGGGACAGCACTGTTAGCTTGAGGAGAGAGAATGATACGTTTTTATGTAATTTTCTGTTAAACATTAAGCTCTGATTATTGAGTTTCAGTGAGAACTGGTTCATTGTACTTTTGTTCGATGCATTAATATAAGCTTGGCGATTATTTCATCTTTGCGTCTGGATTAACTTAAGGCGGTGTACCTTGGAGGCTAAGGGCCCGGCCCCGGAGGACACTTGCTTCTGTACTACTACAATTTGATTTCCGCGTGGTTTGTTTATCGTTGTTATTTGATAATCTGATATATTTTGTAAGTTGCTATTACATGCTCTGTTAAGATTAAATCATTGAGGTGTTTACAGACTGAATCGTGTATTGACTCTGCATCAAGTTATTAATTCTTTCCGAGTTAATTGCATTAAGTCTTAATCGAATATTCTTATTGTTCTGTTACAGAGCTTTTATACTAAACATTCATATCACAGATTCGTTTGAAGTAGTAATTCTTCATGATTATTGGATTCAGAGATAATGCTGTTCCACAGTCACATCCCTGTTGATTAAGATTACTGTTTCAGCGTGTTGTGTGCATATATGATTTATTAGAAGCTGTTCCATAATTTGTCAATAGTTAATGCTGTTCCATTAGTGTGTTTTGTGTGATTCGCCTTAAGAGTGAAAGACTATTATTTAGAGTGCATTCGGGTTAATAGATTAAGTTTGATTACAACTCGCGAGACTTAGATGTTCGATTGCTGTTCCATTTTAATTACTGTTCCATTTCAGATTTGCTGTTCCATTCTTTATTTGATGTTCCATTTACTCGCATTTGTCATATTGGTGTGAGAAATGATCTAAGGCTGTAGCGAGCTTTGGTATTCACTATCCAGCTCCCATACCTGTGGTTTATGCTTTGATTTCTTTCCATCAGTTTCCAAAGGGATGGGTTATCGCCGCCTAACCCTTGACTGATAAGCTGCCAAGTTTTCTGAATGTGTGATTTATTCTTTTGTAGTGATTTAGTTATAAACAAGCATCCGTTTACTCTTGTATTTCTTAAACACTGTACTGCTAGCATTACTCTGGCAAGTGATAGCCTCAGACTGAGACACTCTTTGAAATAACAAAACGCTCCCGGATTGACATATTAATGTGAGGTAATTAGAGGTGAAAGAGACCCTTTTTATAGCTCCACAGCCTGCTATTACACGGTTTGCCGCCAATTTATATCTCTTCAATACCTCCTAAATTCTATGTGGGATTTGAAGAGAATGCTTCTTTCAGAGGAGTGGTGTGCTTTGACATACAACCAAAAATCATAGGGAGAGGCCATCTACAGGTTGGTTTCATATCAGGAAATCTTCTGGGCGGGAGTGCAAGAGGTGTGCAACATTACTAAAAATTTGGTAAAGGTTCTTAGTTTAGTTGATGGAGAGACGCCCGCAATGGGCTACTTGTATGAGGCCATGGATAGGGCAAAAGAAGCCATTCATAGCTACTATGAAGATACGGGTTATGAGGAGTTTCAGAAACAACTTTTTGTATGGGAAGTGATTGATGAGCGATGGAACAACACACTCCATCATCCCATTCATGCTGCAGGGATCTTCCTGAACCCTAAATTTTCTTACTCATGTGGTTTCTTATTTGATGTTGAGGTCATGGATGGATTTTTCACTTGTGTTCAGAAGATGGTGCCATCTCCATCAGAACGTGCAGATATCTACAAAGAAATGGAGGTATACAGAATGGCAGGTGGCACATTGAGCTTTGACATGGCTGTCCATGATAGGACTACTAAAATGCTAGGTAAGATTTAGTTTGTTTCAAAATTCATTATCTCTTCAAGTTCATAACTTCATACTTTGCTTCAAATTTCAATTTTTGAATTTTCATTATTTTAAAATTTTTCTTATGTTTGTAACTTTATAAGTTTATCTTATTTTTTGTAACTTGTAGATGCATGGTGGAGGAGCTATGGTAGTAGAATATGCAAAATCCAAAAGCTTGCCATTATAATACTCAGCCAAACATGTAGCTCTTTAGGATGTGAGCGGAATTGGAGTGTATTTGAAACAATACACACCAAAAAGCACAACAAGTTAAAAACTTAAAATATTCCAACTGATTTTTTGAATTCATTAAATATATATTTTTTATAATTATTAATTTATTATTTATAATATATATTATATAATTTATTAATTTATGACCCTTGTACAGGTTGGAGTCCCAACGCGTCAATGGCATGGTTTACGTCTACTACAATCTTAGATTGTGGGTGAGACAACTTGAGAGGACACCTGATATGGAGGCCATCTCTTTAGATGTGATTGACACCACTTCTGTATGGAGGGTTGAGGCTGAGAGGCCTATCATGGAGTTAGCCCCTGATTGGATAGAGCAGGAGGAGGAGTTGACATCACCTACCCCTGTTACCGGTAGAGGACATTTTCTACCTCATTTAGCTCCTGGTGCTTCAGGTTCTAGAGCATAATAGAGTCCATTCCTAGCCCCGCCAGCTTCTTAATCTAGAGGGAAAGTTGCTATATTTTCTCGTAAGAGGGGTAGAGGAAATCGGTAGTATAGGTTATTTGGTGCATTCCTTTGTATATGACATTATGATTCATGATATGGGATACATTATTATATTTTTTGTTGATATTTTGAGGCTGAGTTGGGACTCAAGACTTAGTATTCAGGACATGATTCACTGTTATGTGTGATGTAGCACTAGACATGATATTACACATCTTATATATTAGTTTTTTTTCATATTTATGTGTCAATGCTTTTATTTCATGTTGTGTATGCTTTAGTTATTAAAAAAATTGAAAAAATTGAAAATTTCTGTATGTGCCGATTTTTTCCTGATTTTTTCAATTTTTTTATGATTTTTTCCCCTCACCTATTTAATCTCGATCGCGATTTTTGCAACATTTCTATCTCACTAGAACTCACTCCAAAATTCTCAGCAAACCAGGCCCCGAAATTTCGATTTAGCTCAAGTGCTGCTCTCCTTGTGTGTGTTCTCCAACTAACCCTCAAGCCTTCCTTTATACTTTCCTATTGAGAGATCAACATATGTGATCAAATATTTAATCAACGACTAAGATTAAAACATATTTGATCCTTGTGACTTAGAAGTTTTTCACCCAAGTGTACATTAATTCATTTTAATTATTTTAATTTCTTAAGTTTTAACTTAGGCTCCATTAAAAATAATTAATTATTTGAATAAAATGCACTTCGGGTGGAATTTGTCCAAACAATTTCTGGGTCTTGGAGATCTCATATGTTCTAGTCCCTCCTAAAAATTTCGGAGCTAGAGCACATCCGATGCTACCCAAAAATAAAAAATAAGTGACCAATCCCTCTACAATTCCAAGAGACTATATCCATTATTTGTTGTTGGTTGTATTTGAGGGACCTTTCCCTCTTGGGTTATGTTGTTGCTTTCTTTTTACTCTGACATTTTTTTCCCATGAATGTGCCATGGCTTGTTGCGTGCCTAATGTGATTTATTTGGTTTCTTCTTCATATCTCAATTCTTTGTTGGATTTTCTTCTAGATTTATTTTGAAATTCTGATGATAATAAATAGTCTTTAGATTGAGTTCTAGTGAGAACTCGATCGAAAGAAGGAATCATAGGGATTGAGGAAGGAGGAGGAGAAGGGGAGGATTGGAGGGGGTAGAGTGGGAGCCATGAGGAGACAAGGAGTCTGAGGGTCGAAGGGGGGGTACAATAGAGTCAAAAGATGGGGGGGAGGGGATACGACAACAAAAGGATTCAAATCTAGAGGATTTGAAGGAAGAGAGGAAGAGGAATTATTCTCATGCACTCTTGGGGGAGAGGAGGGAGGGAGAGGAGGAGGAACAAAAACAAAAGAAAGCGACTAAGACCAAGGTTTAGTGATTTTGTTTCCATATTTTTTCCTTTTAATTTATTCCCATTGAGTTTCTTTTGGAGCTTCAGTTTCCTCTGTTTCATTCTTAGTACATCTATTTGCAAAATGAACGTATTCATGGAATACCTTGCATTTAAATGGAATTTTATTGTAATCCAATTTTTGCACGAGTTCAGCTATCCCCTTCGAGTTTGAATACTTTTGGAATACCTTTTTCAAGGTCTACTTCAACATAGATTCGAGCACAAGCATGTACATTTTCTTTGGGTTCTCTCCTGTCAATGTATTTTCCTACTACATTCCCGATGGCTTTGACAAATTCATCGCCCCAATAGTGAAGAGGAAGATGGGGAAGTCGAACCCAGATAGAAACAACACTTGGCACATCCAACTCCGGATCAAAATTTGGAGTCCATCGATTTAGATATAGTCCTCTAGTGTCCATGATGTAAGGAAAATTTCAGAAAATCAAGTCTCTGTCCTCCTTGGATTGAAAATGAAATGTAAAGAATCCTTTTCTACAAAACCTTATGGATATTTTCCCTTGAATGGACTGGGACCAGTTATGCTCCACCCATTTTTGCACAGTCTTGGGGGAAGGCCAAAGGCCAGTGAACTTTCCAACCAACCTCCTTTTAGTTAAAGAAATAACAGCTTTGCGAGGAAGAGCTGGTGGGAAGCGAAGGCTGAGGTTGCAACATTAGGGATAGTGGAAGAAGAGTCATTGAGTGAAGCAAAGACAGGATCAACATGCTCCTCTCCTGGAGATGGCTCTAGACGGGGACATGTGAGGGAGGTGTGTGTGAGAGGGAGGGAGGTGTACGAGGCAGCAGGAGGTGACCTAACCTAGCACAATAAAATAAATCTAGATTATTATACTTGTGAAAGAAAAACTCATGCTACATGCATATTTTTTTTGGTAAGTTGAGCTAATCTATTAATTTTGAAAACATAGGGTTACATATGCTACAAGCTAGGTGGGTAAGCTACGCTTAACCAATCCCAGCCTTTGTTACACTGTTTATGGGCTACCTTGGGGGAGGAAACCAACCCAGACAAAACTTAGAACCAAGCAGACCATTATGTGAAATAGCGCTGACACAGCTAAAAACCATAAAGTAGATGATAATAGACAAGCCCCGAGGGCGAACATGACGAAAAAACATAAGTGAAATGAACCACTGCGCAAACATTAATCATCCTCTTCATCATTACCACTGGGGTTCTCCTCTTCAATGGGATAGGTAGGGGCCTGTGCAACAGTTTGTTCCACATTGTATTTAGTGCATTTGGGAGTGCGCACAAGAGCACAAAGGATAGGGGAGTCAGGTTCTTCACCATCTGGAATCTGCATCCAAATTCCATTGGAATCCATGACCTAGATTGTCTATTTCCTCATCTTCCTTCTCCGGATACGTCAAAGGGATAAGTGTGCGTTGCAGAGAGTGCGTACTGGGAGAGGAGGTGGACCTACTCGTACCTCGACCACCTCTATGTGCAGCTTTCCTGGAGGATTCCACGCGCTGCTCAGGATCAGGTCTTTGGCTTGCAAATGTGCTGGAAGAGGAGCCATCAATTGACTCGAGGCGATTATCTTCTCCACGATGATATCGACCAGGGAGAGCCCCTCTTTGACCTCCATGGATGGTACATTGGCAAAGTCTGGGAGCCATTGTGCACCTGGGATGAAGTGAGCAGGTTAGGAGAAACATAAGCACCTAGGGACAGGGAGGGGAGACATGATTCACTCTGGGGATGAAGGGGCAACAATATCTGGGGGACAAGTTCGCAGGATGGAGAGCGGGGATCCGAAGGGCGTTGCACAACTCCACGTTAGGACAAAGGCTTCACAGCTGATTGAGGTCAATGAGAAGATAGAGCAGAGTGAGGAGAGCGAAAGGAGAAGGTAACATGTTGAGTGAGGAAAGGGGTAGACTACTTGGAGTTATAAAGGGGCTAGAGTGAGATCTCTGAGAATGGCGATGAGTGGCATTTGCATGGATCTGCATGTTGAGCTTGATCAACTGAGCAGGTGCGTGGGAGGAGGTAAGGCTATGATGTTGGTTAATCATGATGGACATTAATGGTGATAGAATCGAGGTGATGTTCAGGGCTAGGTGACGCAGTACCCATTCTCTCGTCATCATTTCTGGTTCTACGCAGATCGTGCGAGGGGCTAACGATAATTGGATCTGTTTCAGGTGAAGCACTAAGTTGGAGATCTCCGTTATCCATGTGGAGAGAGGTGTGATTGTCACTCGTGTCCAGCCTGTCACCTGCATCTGGGGGTTGATGGTCCTTCTGAATGAGAAGGAGACAGTTATGTCTGAGTGCAGCCTCCTCAACCTACACAAGAGTTGAGTGATGCAGAGCACAATTGCTTTCCACCCCTTTGTTTGCAAGAAGATCTGCAATCGAGTTGTCTTTCCTACGCACGTGACCAGAAGTGATGGCTCTGTGATTGTAAAGCAGTAGTTCCAACACCTTGAGCTTGTGGGCAAGTCTCCAGCTATTGGAAAATTTTGAGGAGGCCATGCCTTGAAGGATTCTAGTGGCAGCCATCGCTATGATTTGTGAGTATCCCTCCATTTCGAGAGGGAAGTAGTGGAAATAAATGGTAATTTGAATACCATGTATCATTCCTTCTAGTTCAACTGAGTTATTACTGTCCCATCCAATATTGCCGTAGTAGATTCTGAGTGGATCTCCCTGACTGTTCCTGATGATACCTCCGAAACCTGCATTACTTGGGTTACCTTTGGACACCCCATCAAAATTTCATTTGAAGAAGCCTTTGGAGGGAGGAAACCAAGTTTCAGGAGTAGGAGTTCTATCGATGCTTCTGGAAGTGATGTCCATGGGAGTGTTTAGACTCATTTGACATTTGTTCCATATGTGACATTCAACTACCATGGTGGGTAAGTCCTCCTTACTCCATGCATCTAGGGCTAGAGTTTCTATGAATCTTGTCCCAAAGCTGATCAGGAGTGGAGGCCTTGTCCTTGAAGATGCAACAGTTTCGTTCCTTCTAGATGTTCCAGATGAGGATATTCGAAATGATATGCCATAGTCTATTTAGAAGGATACTGGTGTAAGGATTGTCCTCCCAGCTTCCGATGGTGTTAATAATGTTACCTCTGGCATGATTGGAGCAGCGTCATAATATGGAAATTCTGTCCCACAGGAAATTGACAGTAGGACAATGGTCTAGTAGGTGGTCGATGGTTTCCGGGTTGCCCTGACATAAAGGGAATTTGGAGGGCCCTATGAACCCTCTTTTCAAAATATTCTCCCATGTGAGGATGCGCCATTTGCTAAGTAGCCACAAGAAAGTGGATATTTTGGGCCATAGATTGGCTTTTCAGATCTTTTTCCAGATGTTATTGGCTAGGCCAAGATCCAGCTGATGAAGGATGTTGTAAGCTTCCTTGGTTGTGTAAGTTCTGCGGGGCAGATGCCCCCAACGAAGGATATCAGGTCCTGTTTTGACCTTGATTTTTATTTTTGTGCTGGCCCAGATGTCTGAGTGACTTTCATTGTTCCAGTTTTGTTGCCATTTGCTTGTGTGAAGCCATTACCTGAAGTCTTGAAGTTTTCGTCCAAAAGTCTTGAAATTTTCGTCTTTTCCTTTATTGGAGCGCTACACTCCATAGAGGTCTACAGAAGATGGAGGAGAGGCTTGGTATCTATTGCCATGAATCCTCCTAGAATCTGGCTTGGTTACCACTTTGCAGCTCCCAAAAGCTGTGATTTTGGATTATACTTTTTTGATTGCTAGTTGCTTTCCAGATTTGGGAGCCAGCTAGATCTAAGTTGTACCTAATGAGATCCTCCTTTAGCTAATACTGCGCATACTTAGTAGCCCATAGGTTGGCCCATGGGGTGTTGCGGTTGGAGACCCATTTCCACCAGATGCTGGCTCTCATTATGGTATTGTTGTGCTCGGGATACTGAAGCTCTAAACCTCCTTGACATTCAGGGGTGACAACATCCTTCCAATTAAATAAGGCCCATTTATTATTTTATTTTGTGCCTCCCCAAATAAATGACCATTGCAGATTTCACATGGATTTTAGGACCCATTTTAGAGCTTCAAGGACAGAAAAGAGGTATATGGGGAGAGATTGCAGGACCGATTTATTGAGGAAAAGACGACTCGCAATGTTGAGGGAACAGTGAGTCCAATTGGAGAGGAGAGTTTCCGTTTTGTCTAGCAGAGCTCTCCAGGAGGAGTGATTGATGGCTGAGTCAATTATTGGAGCTCCCAGGTATTTGGAGGGGAGATAAGTGATATAGAATCCAAGGATGCGGGTGATAGTACGTTGGGTTTGATGGGGGTTATGGAAGAAGAATATCTACGATTTGTCAGGGTTGACCTCTGTGCTGGAGGCTTCAGAGAAGGAGTTAAGAACAACTTTGAGGGTACGTGCTTCTTGGACTAAGGGGTAGCCCATGATCAAGTTATCTGTTGAATATTGCAACAAGAAACAATGAAGGAGGCATTCTGAAACATCTTTCCTGATCCTAGTTGGAAAGTGACCACCAAAACTAGGTGGGGGCCACACAGGTGATTTTTGTCGCAAAGTCTATTTTTAGACATATGGAGCATATTCTATGACTTGCAGGATGCTATTTGTGGATGGTTGGTCAAGTTGGAAAAATATATGGATTTCTATTTTTAGACATATTGGGCAGAATCTATTTTTAGATTGCTAGTCTAAAAATAGATATGTCGAATATTATTAGCTCTTAATAATATTTGAACTCTAAACATTATCTTATTCTCTTGGAGCACTTCAGTTAAGTGCACAGATGTGGCACAGGAGCTGACAGAAGGAATTACGCTATTCCTAAGGGTTAAGTGGAGCTATTGCATGGATACTTCAGTTAGAACTCATGTGAGAGAGTTTGGTGGAGTCGATTGAGGAATTAAATGGAATTGTGTTCAGTTTAACTAATCTAAACATAGTTGAGCTATTTGTATCTAGTTTAACCGATTGATACAATTAGTGAGAGTGGTGTGAATTAATTATTAATTAATTCACTAATTATAAACTCATTAATCAACTAAAGAATACATCAGTTAACTTCAGTGCATGGACAGTTTCAGTGGAGACCAGTGCAAAGATAGGTGAAAGGGCAAGTGTGACTATCAGTTGTGACTATAAGTGATGCATGATTTGCATCCAACACTTAGTAGAGATGCCTATAAAGACTGCGTGAGCAAGGCTGGGATAAAACATTCTCATCAAGAGGCATTCTTTAGTAGGGATTGCGCAGTAGAGGCAGGCTAAGGGCTGGCAAAGATCGGTGCATGGGATTTGCAAGATCAAGCCTGATTAGTGTGTAGCAAGTGGAGATTATACTGAGAGCTTGTAAGGAGCTTTGTATGATGATTGTTGCATGATCTCTATGACATATATAATATACAGATAGTTGGGGTTTTCAGCTTTAAGCTTTCCCATGAAATACTGTGTTCATATGTGTGAATTTTTATGGTTTTAATGTGTGCATGCAATTGATTTTATTTCCACATGTAATGATCAATGGTAGAAGAGATTCTGTATTGTGCATGAAGATAAAATAGTGTGTGATCAGGAGAATCTCGGTGGATAACATATCAATTATTCAAATTTCTACATTATCATCCATAAATTTCTAGTGAGAGGAGGGAGGCAAGTTGTGGAGAGGTAAACCAAGCAAGGCGCCAGTCTGGATAGAGCTCTTGATAAGGCGACCTAATCCTTCGGCCATGATGATGAAGATGAAGGGGGATAGGGGGTCCCCTTGTCTTATGCCTCTTGTGGGGTTAAAGGTGGCAGAGGGGATTCCATTGACCAGGATGGAGTGAAAGGGAGATGTGATGAGACTCGTGATCCATCTGACCCAAGTCTGACTGAATCCAAAGGCTAAGAAGATATTTTTGATGTAATCCCAGCTGAGTTTGTCAAAATCTTTGGATAGGTCAATTTTGAGAAGCATGCCTGGATGTTTGGTGGTTTTGAGGGAGTGGATAACTTCATGGGTTAAGATGATGCCATCAAGGATCTGTCTCCCTTCCACATACCCAGTTTTCTTCGGGGAGATGATGAGGGGAAGGAGATTCTTCAACCAATTTTCTATGACTTTGGATATAATTTTATAAATGACATTGCAAAGAGCTATAGGTCTGTACTTACTTGGAGAGGCAACTCTGTAATCTTTTGGAACCAGAGTGATGAAGGTGGAATTTAGCGAAGGTAGCAACCAGTGAGTGGACCGAGATTCCTCAACCACTTCCCAAACTTCGTTTTGGATGATGTCCCAGAAGAAGTGGAAGAAGTTGGTGGTAAATCCATCAGGACCTGGAGCTTTCCCTTCTTTCAATTGGAAGACTGTCTATTCCACCTCAGCTAGAGTGGTGGCAGCTAGCAGCATCCTGTTATGATCCTTTGTTATGGGATGTTTTGGGTGATTTCCCCAATGGCTTCCTACCTTTGGTGGTTGGGTTCCTGAAGAATGTCCTTGAAGTGATTGCGCAACTCCTCTATGATGGAATCATTAGTTTCCAACCTTTCCCTTGTTTGGTTCTTGAGGACTGTGATTCTGTTGTGAATCCTGTGCTGAATGGTGGAGCGGTGGAAGAAATTGGTGTTTCTTTCTCCCTCTTTGAGCTAGTTGATCCTTGATTTTTGTTTCCAGAGGGCTTCTTCTTGGTTCCTTATTTCTTCCACCTGAGTTGTTAGGAGTTGCTCCTGGTGAGCTTTCTCAGCTGTGCGTCCCTCTTGGATGATATTCTATTGCAAATTTTTTCATTTTCTCCTCCAGGTCTTTCTGACCTGTGAATATATTGCCAAAGGTTGTTTTGTTCCAGAATTTTAGTTGACCTTTGATATGTTTCAATTTTGTCTGGAATTGAAGCATTTGGGTGCCTTGAGGGGGTGCTAAGGAAGACCACCAATTGGACACCAATTCCTTGAACCCCGGGTGCTTAAACCAACAATGTTCAAAGCAGAAAGCTTTAGGAGCTTGCTTACTAGGTTGGAGCCATGGGAGTTATATTGGCCAGCGATCAGATCCCGCCGCTGGGATGATGGTGGTATCCAAGTTCCCTTCGAGGCAGATAAGATCATCAGTGATGAGGAATCTATCCAGACGAGGGGCTATTTGGTGGGTACCCCCTCTCTTATTGTTCCAAGTGAAGATGCCATTGGAGGTACGTAGATCAATGAGGTGATTGCTTTGAATGAATTTTTTGAATCCATTACTGTCTGATTCAAGATGCAACCTGCCACCTTTATTTTCCTGGAGGTTGGTTATCATGTTGAAATATCCCCCCAATATCCAGAGAGGGAAGGATCTTTGTTTATTGATTTCCTCTATATTATTCAAGAGTGTTAGTTTTTGTTGCACATTTTTTGGAGAGTAGACATTAGTGAGTAGTTGATGGATGTCCATTCCAGTCAAGTGAAAGTTGGCCTGAATGAAATGTATGTTGGCATGAAAGTTCTCTAAGGAGATGATTTGAGGGTTCCAGATGATGGCCAGTCCTCTAGACGCCCCGTTTGCATCAACCGCTATTGTATTACAACCTTTCCGTATCTTTTTGAAGATGGTTTCCAGAGTAGAGATGGAACATTTGGTTTCTTGCATGTAGAATATTGCTGGATGTTCCTCAGAAATAATTTTCTTTATGATCCTATGCTTCGTGGGGCTATTGAGCCCTCTGATGTTCCATGAGATGAGCTTCATGGGATATAGTTGGAGGTGAGGGCATAGAATCTGGTCATCTTGGGGAATCACCCAGATTCCACCATTTCTTTCCCAATTTCGATGGTTCTCTATAGGGATGTTTTCCTACCTCTTTTGTGGGACTCTTTCATGAAGTAATTTGTGTTGATAAGTGTGCCTCCCTGTATACCTAGGGAGGGGAGCTGCTGAGCTCTGGCTAGGATTTCCTCCTTTTTTTCGATTTGTTGCTCTGGGATTGATGTGTAGTCCTTATTGTTGCAGGCTTCCTCTAGCCCAACCAGATCCAAGCCTTCTAGATCTATGCTTTCTGGTTCTTCCTCCATCGCTTCTAGGATCAGTTCCATGATCGGTTCTTTGCCCTTTGTCAGACTGTTGTCATCTGCAACATTTTCGCTGGGTGTTTTTAAGAAGGTTTCAAGTAGAAGCTTATGTTGCTGAACCTTAGAGGATTGGGCCTGCGTAGTTGAGGTACTCCCAACTTCATTGATTGTTTCGGTTTCATTGTCATTTAACTGATTAAGGGCAGCAAAGCTGTTGTTGGTTGTAGGTCCCTTTTTATTCTGCTGAGGGGTAGCTCTCCTATTATGTATTTTTTTACTTGCTACCTTCGTGAATCCTTCTATCTCCTGTTCGTTGGATTTCTTTTCAGCTGTAGCTTTCCTGTTTAGGGGGCAGCCTCTGAAGAGATTCCCATGTTGGTGACATTTCCTACATATAAAAGGTATATTCTCATAATCTACAGTTTGTGTCCATTCAAAATCTTCATACATCAAACTTACCTCTCCTGGTAGCGGTTCGGCTAGGTTCAAGTAGATACAGATGTGAGTGTAGGTTGTGTAGTGATTGATTTTGGTTTCTTCTGCAATCTTGACAAAATATCCTAAAGTGTTGCCAATATCTCTAAGGGTGAGCTCGTCCCAATAGTCTTAGGGGAGAGAGTATAGCCTAATCCAAACCAGAGCCCAAGTTAGATCCTGTTTGTCTGGGTTGAAGCACTTAGTTCAAGGTCTAAGATATAGGCCTACAGTGTTGAAGAAATAGGGCCCTCCATCCATTATTCAATCCTTGTCTTCAGATCAGGTGAAGAGTATATTGAAGAAGCCTTTAGCACACAGATGCGGGTCTATGTGGCCTTTGGGTTTCCATTTCAAGGCGATCCATCCTCTCAATGTTTTTTTCGTGGGCTAGAAACCCAGGAAATTTCCTATCAATGCATGATATTTCATGAATTGAATTCTGCCATTGATGTGATGTGCAGGGAGTTTGACCACAATTTTCTTAGAGTTCTTTGGAATGCATGTGGCTAATTGTGTGTTCGTGGCTACTGCTGCTTGTATATTATTCGTTTGCATTGTGGGTGTCGCCCCTATGTTTTCTTGAGATGGGCTAGAGTTATGCTGATTGACGGTATCATCCCCTGCCACTGCCCTTGTTGGAGGTTGGCCTGTAAGGGGGGGAGCAGCTGCCCCCCCACTGGAGTCGGTCATAGGTGAGACTGTAGCTGTCCAGGTGAGATGTTGTAGTATATTAGGCTGGGGGAGAAGGACTGCTGAGGGCAGCCAACGCCAGAACCAACAAACCCTAGGTCACGGAGGTTGGCCTGGTGCAGAGCTCCGCTAGGGTTTTCTTCAGACTGCAGAAATATCAAGAACCGGAATTTTGTTTTCGAGTTTCATCATTTACGAATGTGACATTTCCGGTTTTTTTATACTACATGCATATTACATTACTATATGCTTAGTGTATTTTGAAGGTAATATGTTTAATAAAACAACCTTGGCCTCATCTTCTTATCTATTGGAATCTATTTATGTATCTTTCAACGAAATATTGTTGTGTGTAGATATAATATTACTATATTTGGAAGGTAACATGTTTAATAAAACAACTTTGGCCTCACTTCTTAAGATTTGTCAACTATTGTTGTCTCTTGTATCAATGGTAGGAATGCATTAATATAGTTTGACATGGATCCATTGGTATCTTTTTTCACGAGTTCTTTTATTCACAGATTTTGAATTACAAAATATTTTTTTGAATAAATTTATTGATTACTCTTTTATTTCCTTTGAACTATTTGTGACATCTAAATGGTGGAGTTGAGTATCAGACATAGTGAAACAAATATTGTGTTTTTTTTATCATCTCTAATTTGATGGAGTTGAGTATTAAACAATGAAACCAATATTGTGTTTTCTTATTCATCTCTAATTTTCCACTACACTATTTTTTTGTACTCTTAGGGTTTTGTCTATGTTATGTCAATAATACTCAATATACATGGGGACATTTTTTTTTTCTACTCAAGTTTTTTTTTTTTTTTAACCATCTTTTCCATATTCAGAAATAAAGTATCTTTGCTACACTGAAAATACTTAGAGTAATCTCTTAAATTTCATAATTTCATGTTGTTGTTGTTGTTGTTTAAATCAACATAAGTTTTTATAATAAATGTTCAGGAATAAACTTTTATATGAATGAAAATAATTTTATGCCTGCAATTTCAGTTTATTTTGTGTTAGGGCACTACATAGAAAATGCAATGGTAACACTTTCTTGTTAATTATTTGACTTATTTTCATAAGGAATGTAAGGATTTTGCCTACATTTATGCTAGTATTTGTTGCTTGATAAGATATTCTCTTGATCAGTGTCTGTTGCATAGCTATGCTTTTAGAAATTCCGTTCTGTTGGATAATTATTATACTTCGGGTAGATATTCCATATGAAGGATTCTCTTTGTGAAATTGTCTTTTATGTCTTATTGTATTATAGAATTTTGATTCAACAGTATTTCCATGGCACAAAGAGTTGTCACTATGAAATGCACTGTTATTGAGGATCTTGAAATTTGGCATTGCCATTTTGCATCTGCTATGACTGTAATTAACTTGATGGTCTCTCTCTATGGTATCACATAAGAATATATTTCATTTTGTCTATTTGTTTCTATTTATTTCTTTCTTTTCTTAATGAAAGATATAGAGGATTTGGTAACTTGTCAAGATTAGTTCAAAGTTAGTCGTCTCCTCTATTACTTGTAGGGTAATGTCAACAACCCACAAGTTAGTATGTAGCTGCAAATTTATGACTTAGCAAGAGTCGAGATGTCCATAGTTACACAATCCCAAATTTACATTTAAGAGTTGTTTACACTTTTAGTCTTGCCACAACAAACCAACATGTTCCTTTACAAGAACTCAATATGAATAAAAGAAAAGACAAAATAAATATGTGCTTTCAACTCACCAAACTAGAACTAAGGGAAGAAACATGATTTTATTGAACATTTTATATGATTGCTACAGTATGGACTCTCGAGTTAGTCTCTCGTTTCGATTTAGGGTTTTCATTCCCAAATTTCTTCGTAACAAACTCATTATAATTCCATAAATTTTTAGAAAAGATAAATTTTCCTTTATCACTTTATTCGTTTTACCCACCATTTTTCCTTCCTCGAACCCTTCAACATGGTCCTCGAATAACACTAACTTTGAACTTAGAATCTCGACTTAATCCCGAATTGACATGAATTTGGACTTGGAATCTTTTTGTTATTAATCTTGAATTAGCATGAATTTGGACTTGTAATCTTTTTGTTATTAATCCCGAATTCGCATGAATTTTGACTTGGAATCATTTTGTTAGATAATATTTAAAAATATTTCTAATATTAAATAAGATATAAGTTATACTATAATAATAAATAAAATATACTATCTTATTGTCATAATCCATTATTTTTTAAAACTAAATAGTATTTTATTAAAAAATTAATAAAAAATATTTATAATATTATGATATACTTTAAAGAAATGTATTATTATCTTATTAATTATTTATAGTATCTTGATTTACATTTCAAATTTAGTATTGGAGTGATAATACTATGCAGAAACTTATACTAAATTTGGGACATATTTGTGTATATGTTTTTAAATTTAATGGTAAACCTTTAGTTTCAAGGTTTTGAGTTGGCTTCAAACTCGACACTTTCATGCTCGTGTTTTGATACATGTGAGCAACATGTTTGATGTTTACTACTATTTTTCTATATCATATCTTTAGTCAAATTTACTAGCTTTTTGGATAAATGAAATGTAGAAAAACCAAACTAGCTTGTATGAACTAGATAAAATTCATTTGTGTTTATATGATATTTAATGTGAAAATTTATGAATCTACTTAACATAAATTTCTACTGCAGAAATCTTATTACTTCACCTACTTGTTTTTATATTTACAAGTTATTTTCATAAATATTCTGAAAATAGCGAAGTAAACACATTAGAGATCTACACATACATACAAATCAAGTACTGAAGAATTAAGCACACATGGCAAAGGACACACAATATTTTTTGGAAAAAATTCCCGAGAAAAACCCAATGCGGGAAAATTGGTGCAACAACTCCATAGGGTTTTATTATTATGCATAATTCTGAATACAATCAAAGGTACCACTAGTGGTTTTCCCAACATAGAAATCTCACTTGATGTACCTCTATCACTTAGAGACAGAAAATATGGTTGATTCAGCTGAGGATGAAGAACCCCACAGGTGCCTATGTAGTTACTGCGTCAGCCTTTAGTGTGGTTGCTTCACACCATCTATATCTGCTAAAAATGATGCCTTTATGGCCCACTAGAACCCCAATGTTGTCTTTCCCAGCTATGCGTCAGCCCTCCAGCCCTGCATGAGCCTCTGCGCTGCTCTGGCTGGGCCTACGTCACCCCTGCTAGGCCTATGCTACCTTTGCATGAGTCTGGCTGGGCTGCGTCACCCTTGCTAGGTCTCTTTGCTACTATGGTACAGATTTTCCTCTCTGCCAATGTATTCTCAGCCTCAGATATGAAATCCCACTACTGATCTACCCCTCGTTGCACTGCAAACTCACTCGAAAATTCTCAGCAAACCGCACCCAGAATTTTGACTTAGCTCAAGTGCTACCGCTCTAGTGTGTGTTCTCCAACTGACCCCAAGCCTTCCTTTAATATTTTTCTCGTTGAACAATCAAAGTATGTGATATAATATCTAATCAATGACTAAGATTAGAAAATACTTGATCCACGTCACTTAGAATATTCTCACCGACATGTTTAAATTAATTCCCTTTAATTATTTAATTTCCCTAAGTTAGACTTAGGGTCTCTATTAAAATAATCAATTATTTGAATAAATTTCACACTGGGTAGAATTTCTCCAAATGATTTCTGGGTCTTGGAGATCTTATGTGTTCTATCCCTCCACAAAGTTTCAGAGCTAGAGCACATCTGATGCTACCCAAAAAATCAACACTTAGTCTTAGTGAGGAATGTGCTCTAGCAACACTTCAACCCAAAAGCATTGCTCTGATCCATGGCATCGGTCCCCTGCGCTATTTATGCTCAGCCTATTACCCCTCATCCACTGCGCTGCTGCCTTATGTACTTATGCCTATGACTCTGCAACAATCACTTCCTCATCTGCACTGCAACTCCCTCTCAAATGTTGCATCATGCTTCCCATAACATTGCCAATGCTAATTACTACACTACAACTTAGTTGTTGAGAAGTAAGCAACTGAAGGACATCAACCAAACACTCATAGACAAGTCAATTTGGCTGCATCTCAATACTGAAGCACCCTCTGCTATTGAACTACACTGACCCTCTAAAGCTCTGCGCTGTCTACTCCTCTACACTACGTAAGCATTGCTCCTCTGCAGTGTTGAAGTCCCATTAGCCTCTGTGCTGCTGCTTCCACACTATTGCTGCCTATGCACTGTGATACTTCAGTCTTCAGCATCCTTACTGCCACCGTGCCTCCATAAACCTTTGTCTCAACTGACTCTAGTCATCCCGCTACTGTCTTTAAGGGCTCCTGTAGCTCGTATGTGATCCAAGAGTTTGGGCACCTCAAGGATCATGCCCGCACACCATCTGTAGCTCAATCTACAGATCTATGTCACCCCACCTCTTCTCTCGAGGTACACGAGCACTCAAATCCACATCATCATCACTACCATATTCCCCCTTGGCTACTGTAGTCTTAGAATATGAATCTTCCTTTCCCTTATTCTTGTGAGGACAAGTATTGGCGAAATGTCCCAATTCGCCACATCTGAAGCACCGGACCTTTGAGAGGTCATTCTTCTTCTTCCCTTGTTGTTGTTGTTGTCCTTTAGATGCGAGATCCGCATATTCCTCCTCCTCTTTCTTGATCCTGGCTCCTTCGCTGATGCTGTCCATCTTGTACATCCTCCTAATCTCCTCTTGATGAAGATTTTCCCACGTGTCTTCCCAATTTGGAGGTTATGCTATGCCCAAAATACTTTGGACAAAGGTCTCCCAATCATCATTGACTGCATTCAGGGCAGTCCTCACCATGAGACCATCATCAGGAGTTGCCCCCATATCAACTGGTTGATCTTGAATTGCCTTCAATCTAATGAGGAAGGGGTCAATTTCCTCTCCCTTGTGCATCTGAAATAGTCGCAGTTGATTCTCCAGAAGCATCTTCCTCTAGATGGAGGTGCCTTGATACAGGTTGATAAATGTTGTCCACATGTAATTTTTCATGTTCTTCTTGGCAATATGTGGGACCACATGATCCTTCACTCCATCCATAATCAAGCACTTAGCCTATGCTTGATTTTCCTCATACTTATTTAATGGATCAACATCGACCGGAATGGCTGCAACCTTCTTGTCATTATATTTGATGCGATACTCATATAGGATAGATAGAATCATGGCCTTCCATATGACGAAGTTAGATGCACCATATAACTTGTCCTGATCCCTCAATCCATGTGAGGCCATCTCTTCTCAAAAATGTCTAAACGAATGCTCTTCTCCCTTATTCTATTGCTGCTCTTAGCAAGAGACCAGATATGGGTTTCTTGGTGATAGAAACCCTCTAGAGAATACACTCCCTCTGACCAGTGATTTCCTTCCCAAAAATCCTCCACCAATTCTGTCAAATCAACCCTCTCCAATCACTCTACTGATTGGATTTCAGACTTCTTAGCTAGAAATTCTGTTGAGGAACTATTTCCCCTTACTTTTTCAATCCAAGTAGACACTGTTCTGCACAAGCAGAAACAATTCCCCACTAGAAACTTCGAAGAACAAAACTGCACCTCCAGCCACGGAAAATGGCACAACGTCACCCCCTCTCAGACTGTGTCACCCTTTTGGGCTTGCCTCAGCCTCTGTGTCAACTTTGCGTGAGCTAGACAAGCTCTACGTCACCCTTCAGGGCCAGCGTCAGCCTCTGCGTGAGTTAGACATGCTCTGTGTCACCCATGCTAGGCCTGCACTGTTCCTTTAGTGTTGTGCTACCTCTTTCCAGATCTGTGTTGTCTTCTTCGCCTTCCTGCAACAAAAATATTCATCACTTCATTGATTACTTCAGCTCCCCTGATCTACAATAGATCTAATACCATGTCAAAATTTCTGAATCTACTTAACAGAAATTTCTACTGCAGAAATCTTGTTTACTTATCCTACTTGTTTTTTTACATTTATAAGTTATTTTCATAAATATTTAGAAAACAAAAAAGTAAACACATTGCAGATCTACACATACATATAGATCAAGTACTGAAGAATTAAGCACACATGGCAATTGACACACAATATTTTTTGGACAAATGTCCCCGGAAAAACCCAATGTGGGAAAACCAGTGCAGAAACTCTTGAGGGTTTTATTATTATGCAGAATTATTAATACAATCAGGGGCGCCAATAATGGTTTTTCCAACACAGAAATCTTGAAATATTTACCTCTATCACTTGGAGACAGAAAATATGGTTGATTCAGCAGAGGATGAAGAACCCCACAGGTGCCTACACAGTCATTGCATCACCCTTCAGTGTGGATGCTTCACACATTTTGTATCTGCTGAAAACGAGCCCTTTTTGGCCCACTGAAACCCCAACATTGCCTTTCCCAGTTCTGTGCCAACCCTCCAGCCCATGCGTGAGCCTCTATGCTGCTCTAGCTGGGCGTACGTCACCCCTGTTGGGCCTACGCTACCTCTGCATGAGCCTTGTTGGGTTGTCTCACCCTTGATGGGTCTCTGTGCTGCTCTGGTATAGATTTACCTCCCTGCCAATTTATTCTCGGCCTCAGATCTAAAATCCCACTGCCGATCTTCCCCTCACTACTCTACAAGATCACTCAAAGATTTTCAACAAACCGTGCCCCATAATTTCGACTTAGCTCAAGTGCTACTACTCTGTGTTCTCCAATCGACCCCAAGCCTTCCTTTAATACTTTTTTCGTTGAACAATCAATGACCATGATATAATCTCTAATCAACATCTAATCTTAGAAAAGACTTGGTCCACGCCACTTAGAACATTTTCACCCACATGTTTAAATTAATTCCCTTTAATTATTTAATTTCCCTAAGTTAGACTTAGGGTCTCCATTAAAATAATTAATTATTAGAATAAATTTCACACCGGGTGGAATTTATCCAAACGATTTCTAGGTCTTGGAGATCTCATGTGTTCTAGCCCCTCCACAAAGTTTCAGATCTAGAGCACATCCAATGCTACCCAAAAAATCAATATTTAATTCCAAATAGAAGGGAGGGTTAATATGCATTTCTATTATTCACCTTTCTTTACAGTTTTGTAGAGGCAAATGCATTTGATGAAGAATCAGTTGATTGGAATGCCCTAGTGGAAGGAAAGTAGTGTAATGTTACCTATTTGATATGATTGTACAGTTGATTTTATCTAGTTCCATGACATTCTTATCAGGGATTTGAGGGTTCACACACTTTTTTTCTCTAATTTTTTTTTTTTTACTGAGTTTGACCATCAAATTTTCTTGAGAAAGAAAATGCTCATATTGTAGGTGATGCTTGTTTTGAACATATATACTGGGTTGGAAATAGTTAATCTTATATACTTGGTAGTAGTTTTGGAATGTTGTAGTACTTGAAAAATTGATCTCATTGTATAAACCTTGGTGCAATAGCTTTTATATATACCATAAGCTGTAAATTATGAACGGGGATTATGTAATTTGTAAATTCATTTAATATAAATAATATTAATAAAGAATGATGCATCATGGGCTACATATTTTGTATTGTTCAAGGTTTTAAATCTTGTACCAATAGCTTTGTATGTTTATTTCTTGAATTTCTATGTTTGGTAAGTTGTTCTTATACTACTATGATGTCCTTTCCTTCACTAAGAATGATCTTTGTTGTATTTATAATCCAGGTGGATATTGGTGGCCACCCACCTATTCCACTTGGACCCCCACCATTGTTTCTTTTTTCTTTTTAGTTTCCTTAATTGTAGCACAATTTACTATTTTTGGCAGTTTTTTAGGTCATGAACTTTCAGAGCCGTTTTGAGCCCTAAATGACCTTTTTTGGGAAAAATGGGACCACATGGGTGTTAGATTGATGTTGGCCACTTGAAAGTTGTAGTCCTGAGATAGATATTTCTAATGAGGTATTATTTGTGTCAAACGAAGATCGTATGCCAAAGTTACATCCCCTGGAATTTGATGTAGCAATTTACCCAAACAGGGCCCATAGTTTTGGTGTTTCATCTCATAGGGTTAGGTTTTTGGATGTTTATGGTTTTCCATTATTTCTCAATAATAAATAGGCCTTTGAGCCTCATTTTAACATAGTTCAGAGGCATGCAGCCTCCACATCTCTTCTCAGAGATAAGCTACCATCGCTCGAGCTAGTTTATTTTCCATTCTGTCTGTAAGCATTTTTTAGTATATGATATTAATGAAATGAAGTGTTATTCCTATTGAATTTCTGTGTTTATGTTTATTTCTGTATTTTATTTCATTCCTGCATAAGTCCGAATCAATGGTATTAAAGTGGGTTTCTATTTTTGTATCTTTCTTTGCATGTCCCCAACAAGGTTGGGGTATAAGGAGTTAGGGCTCGATCTGGTTGAACCTTTGCAAGATTAGTCTCGCAAACCTCGACGACATCCCATGGTGGAAGAAAAGAAAGACAAGGGAGCAGGAGATCCAATCAAAATATTACTTGAGGAGGCCCTTGAGAAACAAAGGAACGCGATGATGGATAACTTTGCCTAGGTTCTTCAACGGCTACCCACCGACGGCGCATCTTCAACCAACAACCACTCTAGGGGAGCCACTCCTTTTAAGGTACAAGTAAACTTTGGAATTCCCATATTTGAGGGCCAAATAAACGTAGATGTCGTAGATAGATGGTTGAACCTATTAGAAGGATATTTTTTGGTTCATGAATTTTCCAAATTGGAAAAGATTACGTTTGCACTCCTCAAAGTTGCCCCCCATGTCCAGGACTGGTGGGAAACCTACTTTGAGAAAAAGGACGAGAGGGAACCTGCCCTATTCTCGGCCACACCCACTTGGAATTATTTCCGAGACACCATCAAGGAATAATATTATCTTGTGGGGAGCTATGAGGACAAGTACATACAATGGACTACGCTGCAGAAACAAAGGGATCAAGATGTCTATGAGATGATGAATCTGTTCCATACCCTTCACACAAAGTTGGGTATCAAAGATTCAGAGAAACATTTAGTTCTGAAGTACTGTGGTTTTCTGCACATATACATTTAGGAGGAAATGGAGTTTCTCGACTTCTCCTCACTTGGTGCAGCTTACCGATATGCTACCAAGATTGAGCAGAAATTCAAATAGAAGAAGTGAGACTTTGAATCTGCAAATTAGAAGCAAGAGAAAGACACCCCAAAACTGCAGAGAAAAAGACAAAGCCAATGCGGGGAAAGCCAAAGCAACTTGCCAGAGACGCAAGCGAAGAAAAACATCGCAAAGCCAAAGAAGGACACGGAAAAGTGATGTGAGTTCCATAAGAGCTCCACTCACAACACAAGTGAATGTCAGGCCAAGAAGTCACTCGTGGCTGAGATGAAGGCTTCCAAATCAGATGCATGTTTCGACTATGAGTCAAAACCTGACAAGGGGAATGATAGAGGGACACATATTATCGATGCGTAGCCCAACACCATTGTTGTCACCACCAAGATCCAGAAGGAGGAACCCGAAGATCAAGAGGAGGGGAAGCACCTCTTCCATTCTCAGATGTGGGTGAATGGTTCCATGATGAAGTTCATTGTCGACAACAGGAACCAAAATAACTTCATTTCAGGAAAGGTTGTGAAGTGGTTGGGTCTGTCGACCACAACACACCCACAATCATACACCATCAGGTAGCTTCACCAAGGACTAGATCTTCATGTCAGCCAGCAGTGTCACCTTCCCTACAACATCAAGCCCTTCATGGATCAAGTATTATGTGATATTTCTCCTCTTGATGTTTGTGATGAATTATTAGGCCAACCATACTTGTGGAAGCAACATGATGTGTATGAGTCTAGGCCTCACGTTGTTATTTTTACTTTGGGAAATAAGTTGTACAGGATACCAGAGGTACCACCACCTACCACCATCTCTTTGATCACTGCAAAACAATGTAGTAAGCTCATTTCAAAAATTGAAAATTTGTCTTCCTGATGATCCGCCCTTAGGGAAAGAAGAATATTGTAGACATGACCTCCATACAGGGCTCCTCCATGACAAAAACAGATGGACAAGGTCGTGGACGAGTACGGGGACATTTTCACCTCACCCGCAGGGGTACCTCTGCATTGTCACGTCAAACACTCCATTGATCTAACCTCAGGCACACCGCTACCCAATGGAACAATCTATTGACGCTTTGTTCTGGAGAACAAAGAAATCGAGAGGCATATTTAGGAGCTGCTACAGAAAGGTCACATTCGACCGAGTTCATCACCCTGTGGGAGCTCGATCGTGTTGGTGTAGAAGAAGGATGGGACTTGGAGACTATGTATTGAATATTAGGTGTTGAACAAGATCAATGTCTGAAATAAGTATCTGATCCCACAGATTGATGACCTTCTGGATCAAATCAAGGGGGTTAAATATTTAAGCAAGATCGACTTGAATTCTAGGTATCACCAGGTACCAATCGAACCCTACGATGTGTGGAAGACTGCATTCAAAGCCAAGGAGGGCCTTTTTTAATGGATGGTCATGCCTTTCGGGTTGACGAATTCTCCAGCAACCTTCATGTGGCCAATGAAAGACATCTTGCAACCATTCACCAACTCATTCATTGTGGTGTATTTGGATGAAATCCTGATCTTCATCCAGAGTTGGGAAGAGCACCTCCACCACATTTGAAAGATCCTCCAAACACTGTAGAAAAACAAGTTGTGTTCCATTTTAGATAAATTCACTTTTGGTGTAGAAATTTTGAATAATAGCTGAATTATTCACCGAGATTATCCTAATTACACACTATTTAAGATTCATGAATAATACATAACCTCTTCTACAATTGATCATCAATATGCGGAAATAGAAACACTCGCATGCGCACATAAAACAATAATCAAGCACACATATAACACAGTATGTAATGGGGAAAGAATACAACTGAAAACCCCCAACTATCTACATATTATAATGATAGAGAACATGTAACAATACATAGCACAAAGCTCTCACAGCTCTCAGCACTATCTCACATGCTACACACAAAACTAGCACGGAAGATGAACAAGTCACAGGTTCAAATCTCCTCCACAAGTCTCAGCTCGCCATCACAATCCAAGTTGATTAATGATGAGATCCAAGTTCGAATCCCACTAGCTTCAATTGCGCAATCCTCATTGGAAATCTCCATCAATGTGTGTGCAAATCTCATGCACAAGTATAGTCACAACTGATAGTCACACTCACCCTTTCACCCACCTCTAACACTGGTCTCCACTGAACTGTCCATGCATTGCAGTTAACTGATGTGTTCGTTAGTTGATTTATGAGTTAATAATTAGTGAATTAATTAATAATTAATTCACACCACTCATCACTAGTGTATTTGTCATTAGACTAAATACAACTAGTTCAACTAAGTTAAACCGAACACAACTCCATCAACCGTCTCATCAACTCCACCAAACTCTGCCACATGAGTTCTAACTGAAGTCAACCATGCAATAGCTCAACTAACCCATAGGAAATTTGAATTTCCTTCTGCCATATGCATGTGCCACATCTGTAGCTCGAACTGAAGTGCTCTAAGAGGATAAGATAACGTTTATAGTCTAAATATTATTAAGGGTTAATAATATTTGATTGTTCTATTTTTAGCCCGGCAGTCTAAAAATAGACTTTGACCTGTATGTCTAAAAATAGTTGTCCATCTATTTTTACCAACTTGACCAATCATCCAAGAATAGCATCCTGCAACTCCTAGACCATGCTCCATATGTCTAAAAATAGACATATTCTAAAAATAGACTTTGCGCCAAAAATAACTCGCGGGACCACTTAGTGAAGGCGACTTCATTTCACTAAGCTCCATCATCTTGTTGCATTTTAAACACTCCCTCTCAACAAGATATGGATTATCCGCAACCCCTATCCCCGCTCTCCGTTGTATTCAAATTTGCTCCCTTGGGCCAGCGCCCTTCGTCAAGATGTCAAGATCCTGATCTTCCGTGGGAATATATGAAAGTAACATGATTCTCCGCTGCACACAATCTCTGATATGATGGTACCTGATGTCGATGTGTTTGGATCTATCATGAAATACTGGATTAGACGAGAGTTTAATGCAACTCTGGTTATCATAATAAATCACAATAGGCTCCAAGTGCGACCCGAACAACCCGACCAGAATCTTCCTCATCCAAATAGCCTCGCATGCAGCCAAGCTTGCTGCCATATACTCGGCCTCTGCGGAACCGAGTGCCACGGATCTCTGCTTTCTGCTGTACCAGGAAAATTTTGTCGACCAGATACTGAAGATCCCTCCAGATGTGCTCTTTCTATCCGTTGGGCTCCCCGCCCAATCTGCATCCGTGAAGCCACACAACTTCACCTCATCCTCCTGTCTGTACCACAGACCATATCCCGATGTGCCTCTAAGATAACGCAATACATGCTTGCCTGCCTTCCAGAAGAGCTTGGTAGGCTTAACCATAGCTTGTGAAAGTTGGTTAACAACATAGCATATATCGGGTCGTGTACGGGACTCGTACATAAGCGACCCCACCAACTGTCGATAAACAGCGGCATCCACTACCTCCGCTGAAGTAGCATCCTCCTTCCTCCAACCTCCAGGAAGAGGAGTGTTAACAGGCTTGCAGCCATGCATGTTGAAATTCTCCAGTATCTCTCGAGCATACTTACCCTAAGAAACAAACATTCCATCACTGCGCTGCCAAATTTCCAATCCCAGGAAATAGTGAAGGAGGCCCAAGTCCTTCATCTCAAACTCTCTAGCAAGATCCTCCTTGCATGAAAGTATCAACAGCTCATCACCCGTCAAAATCAGATCATCTACATATAGTACAATGATCAGCAGCTTCCCCTCCACCACAATATGGTACAGGTTAGGATCAGCCTCACTCTTGGAAAATCCAAGCCCGATGAAATAACTGTCAATCCACGTGTACCAAGCACGAGGTGCTTGTTTCAACCCGTACAATGCTCTCTTGAGTCTGCACACATGCGACTCACTGCTGAAGATCTTGAAACCTTCGGGCTGCTCTATGTACACCTCCTCCTCAATGAATCTTTTGAGGAATGTAGTCTTCACATCCATCTGATGGATGTGCCACCTCATCTGCGCTGAGAGAGCTAGGATCGTCTGTATGGAAGAGTACCTTGTGATAGGTGCAAAGGTCTCCTCATAATCGATCCCATCGATCTGTGAGAAGCCACGGGCAACAAATATTTCCTTGTACTTCTCCACACTCCCGTTAGATGCCTGCTTCACTTTGTAGATCCATCTCGAACCCACCACTGATTTCCCCTCCGGTCGCGGGACAATCTCCCATGCACTGTTTCTGACAATCGAATCATACTCTTCCATCATGGCATCTACCCATGCGGGATCCTCCACAGCTTCCTTGAAAGAGGATGGCTCTGTCACGATACACTTGCTCATAAGAGCCATGTATCCAGTATACCGGTTAGGTGACTGTCTCTGTCTGCGCTGTGATGTAGGTGCTCCTACAACCTTCTCTCCATCTTGAGCCAATCGCTTAGCTTCTGTAGTGCGCTTCCGCCCTCTGATGGTTGGTGCTGCTTGAGTGGTATCTTCCGCTCCATGAACTTCCTCTTGTGGCTGATCCACATCCTGAAGCTCATCCTTAGGAACTAATAGCTCCTCCTCTACATGCAAGTGTGGCCCCTCCTGCCGAACACCGATGGCTTTCTCCTCCCGAAATTTGATATCCCGTCACACAACAAGAATCGTCTGGAAAATACACACGATAGTTGTGGGGTGTATCAGTGTACCCCACAAATATTCCAACCTCTGCGGTCGGATCCAGCTTCTTTCTGGCATCCTTCGTCACATGCATGTAGACAAGTGAGCCAAAAATCCTCAAATGAGAAATGTCAGGCCTCTTGCCAGAAAACGCCTCCTCCGGTGTACTCATGCCAAGTATCTTGTGAGGACAACGGTTCTGCACATACACTGCAGTATTGCATGCCTTCGCCCACAAGTGAAGGGGTAGGCCCTGATCATGCAACATCGCCCGTGCAGCACCCACGATCGTTCTGTTCTTCCACTCAGCAACCTCGTTCTGCTGCGGGTTATGGGGTGTGATGAGCTCTCTCCGAATCCCTTCTGTGCTGCAAAATTCCTTGAATTCAACATAGATGAATTGACCACCATTGTCGCTCCTAAGAGCCTTCACATGCTTCCCCGATTCCTTCTCAACCAGCGCCTTGAACTCACAGAACTTTGAGTATGTCTCGCTCTTCTTCTGCATGAAGAAGATCCAACACTTCCGAGAAAAATCATCAACAAAGATCACACAGTACTTGTGCTTTACTGTCGAAGCTACTAAGAAAGGTCCACACATGTCTGTGTGGATTCTCTCAAGGATCGTCGTGGCGTGACTATCCTTCTCGTGAAAGGTGTCTTTCAAAAATTTTCCCAAGGTACACCCCTTGCACTGATCTGACTGTGCAAGAGTGCCCTTAGGAAGCCCAATAGAAATCTGCTGCAGTATCTTCAAAGCTCCATGGTGAAGGTGGCCCAATCTCCGGTGCCACAGCTCGCCATCATCCCGGCTCATCACTCCTTCCACCTTGCATGCCTTTGCTACGCAGCCATCTACTTGTAACTGATAAAGGTTCTTGACTCGAACCCCTATCTTCCGGGTTTCTCCAGTTGTCTTACTGCGCAGGAAAGTCTTTCCCTCGCTGAAGACCACATCATACCCCTTGTCTTCCAACATCGCCAGAGAGATCAGATTCTTCATCAATCCTGGAACATGCAATACTTCCTTCAATACGAAGGGTTTACCAGACTCCCTCTCAAAGGAAATGGTACCGATACCGGTCGCACTGTATCTACCATCATCGCCCATCTCGACGTGCACTCCAAGATATTTCTCCTCCAGATCTGAAAACAAATCCCGATCTCCGGTCATGTGAAATGACGCACCACTGTCCAAGAACCATACTGATCCCATCACACTTGAAACCAAGCATGCGATCAACGAAAAATCCAGCTCAAACTGGGAGGCCAATGCCTCTCTCGCTGTAGATCCAACAACCTTCTTATTTTTCTTCTTCTGTGGACAATTTGTGGCATAATGTCCGTGTTGGTGACAGTGAAAGCACTTCACCTTGGACATGTCTTGCTTCTTGCCTTTCGCACCAGACTGAGAAGCTTTCTTGCTCTTCCCCTTCTTAGCTTTGGCAGCCAAAGCGCAATTTTCTTCATCAGGTGCCTTTGATGAAGATCCGTCCCTGGTAGTCTGCCTTATCTCCTCTTGCATGAGATCCGACCAAAGTCGCTCCCATCCCGGCAACTTCTCCCGACCATTGACAGAGTCCTGATAGGAATGCCAACTCTTCGGAAGACCAAGGAGAGCCAGGTCCACCAAGTCCTCATCATCGACAGTCACCCCCACACTTCCCAGCTCATCTCTGCATTGAGTGAACTTTGTGAGGTACTTGGCGATACTGTCGCCTTTCTCCATCTTAATGTTTCTGAGTTTATCCTTGAGCGCCAACTTCCTCTGGTCACTCTTGCTTTGGAATAGATCTGTCAATGCTTTCCACATCAAGTATGGAGAAGCTTTTCCATGCAGGATGGATACAATGTGATCCTTCACGCCCTCTAACAGAATCCTTCGACATTTGGCCATCTTCTTTTTCCAAGCCTCAACTTCAGCAGCATCAGTAGGCTTTGGGACCTCAGCATCTATGAAATCCTTCAGCCCGTTATCATCTAATACCACCTCCATTCTATCCTTCCATGCAACATAATTAGAACTGCCCTCAAGGGCATACTCGAGTCGCAAACCATTGAAAGACATTTCAACTCCGGCACCAAGAAAACAAACTGCTGCAAAATTTGAATTCCAAGCTCAAAACTCAACTGCTTCTGGATCTATGAGAACAAAGTATTTCTAGCACAGAGATCGACTGTAGGGGCGTTTACTAGATATATCACCTTTCAAAGAAAGGATGGATCCAGAGGCTACCTGGCCCGCTTACAGACTCTGTCTACCGAAATAAATTGTAATCACTTGTAATAGATCCGATGATCAATTCTCGCTTTGATACCATGTATAAATTTTGAATAATAGCTGAATTATTCACCGAGATTATCCTGATTACACACTATTTAAGCTTCATGCATAATACATAACCTCTTCTACAATTGATCATCAGTATGCAGAAATAGAAATAGTCGCATGCGCACATAAAACAATAATCAAGCACACATATAACACAGTATGTAATGGGGAAAGCATACAGCTGAAAACCCCCAACTATCTTTATATTATAATGATAGAGAAAATGTAACAATACATAGCATAAAGCTCTCACATCTCTCAGCATTATCTCACATGCTACACACAAAACTAGCACGGAAGATGAACAAGTCACAGGTTCAAATCTCCTCCACAAGTCTGCCTGCCTCTACTGTGCAGTCCAAGATGAATAATGATGAGATCCAAGTTCGAATCCCACTAGCTTCAACTGCACAATCCTCATTGGAAATCTCAATCAATGTGTGTGCAAATCTCATGCACAACCATAGTCACAACTGATAGTAGACTCACCCTTTCACCCACCTCTAACATTGGTCTCCACTGAACTATCCATGCATTGCAGTTAACTGATGTGTTCTTTAGTTGATTTATGAGTTAATAATTAGTGAATTAATTAATAATTAATTCACACCACTCATCACTAGTGTATTTTTCAGTTAGACTAAATACAACTAGTTCAACTAAGTTAAACCGAACACAACTCCACCAACCGTCTCATCAACTCCACCAAACTCTGCCACATGAGTTCTAACTGAAGTCAACCATGCAATAGCTCAACTAACCCTTAGGAAAAGCGTATTTCCTTCTGTCAGCTGCATGTGCTACATCCAAGCATCAAACTGAAGTGCTCCAAGAGGATAAGATAATGTTTATAGTCTAAATATTATTAAGGGTTAATAATATTTGACTGTTCTATTTTTAGCCGGGCAGTCTAAAAATAGAAACCGCCCAATGTCTAAAAATAGAGGTCCATCTATTTTTACCAACTCGACCAATCATCCATAAATATCATCCTGCAACTCATAAACCATGATCCATATGTCTAAAAATAGACATAGTCTTAGAATAGACTTTGCGCCAAAAATAGCCTGCGGGCCCACTTAGTGAAGGCGACTTCATTTCACTAAGCTCCATCATCTTGTTGCATTTTCAACATTTGGCATGACCTAGGTTCAATATCTGGGATACATTATTGATGAACAAGGGGTGCATGTGGGCCCAACCAATATCCAGGTCATTCGGGATTGGTCAGCCCCAACCACTCTAATAGAGCTCCACAGTTTTCTAGGTTTTTCCAATTTCTACAGCAAGTTCGTGTTGGGGTTCTCTCATATCACTTGGCCTTTGATTCAAGTCACCAAGGGAGGAGTGAAAACACAATTCTTTTGGTTTGAATCTCAATAGAAGGTGTTCATAGAGTTGAAGCATCACATCTGCTCTGCACTAGTTCTCACATTACCATACTTGCAACAACCATTTGAGATCAAGACATATGTCTATGACTATTCTATTGGGGCAGTACTAACTCAACATGGAAATCCAGTGGCATATCATAGTGAGACACTTTCAGACACAGTCCGAAAGTATCCCACATATGACAAAGAAATGCACTCCATTATGCAGGCCTTCCGACAATGGGAACATTACATTTTGGAGAAGGAAACAATCATCCACACAGATCACCAACACCTACAGTTCATCTAGACACAAGGGAAGTTGCAGAACAATCACCATCAGAAATGGTCCACATACCTGCAACAATTCCATTTGAACATTAAGTACAAGAAGGGAAACACCAATAATGTTGCAGATTTCCTCAGCTGACCGTCGATCATGGCACTAACCACTATGCTCGACTCTTGTGGGCACGAGACTTTGGGTTGGACAAATCTCTACAAAAGTGATCCAAAATTCGGCAACACATACCAAACGCTCCTAGAGGGTAAGAAAGTTCCAAATTTTCACCTCCAATATGCATTGTTATGCCACTTGGGATACCTATGTGTTCCTTCAAGTGAGCTTGCCAAGATGATTTGGGAAGCACACTACAGTCGGGTCCCTGGACATTTTGTAGTCGAGAAAACAATGGCAGTGCGGCAAAATTATTTCTATTGGCCAAAAATTCGAAATGATGTTGGGAAGTACATAAGATCCTGCACTGCTTGCGCCATTTCCAAACATACAATCAAGAATCAAGGCTTATATAATCTGCTACCTACCCCTAATCGACCTTGGGAATTCATCTCCATGGATTACAGGTCGGGCCTTCCTTCTACCAAGCATAGGAACGATTGTGTTTTTTTGGTTGTTAGGCCTTGAATATGCCCAATTTTTCACTATATATTACCGACCTTCATAACCTAAATTCTGATACCTTTACACTCATTTCACATCATAATTCCATCACTTATAGCCAAATCACATCCTACACCTCATGGTTGATTATCATTAATTTTATTAGCTTTTCTATGATTAGAGATGATTTTACCATGTTTACTAATGACAGTTTTTTTTTAAGTTCATTTGTCACAGGGTTCCCTTGCCGAATTCTCCACAAGTCAATTTGAACTAGTTGCTATAAGTTGAGTACATAATTGTCGTTGGTGAGAATATAAATTTTGTAATCAAATAGGGAATAGTCGTGAAATTATGACACATGGGTTTTGTTTAGAGTACCCTTATTCATATAATCCAAAAATTGTTTGGTAAAATTCATTACCATGAAGGAGTTACGGTCAGGGGAATATTCTAGTGCAAGGTTAAGTACACAATCGGAATTCAGATTTGACTGTTTTAGCCACATCCACGGTTTGGATAATTTTTTTTGTGCTCAATTAGGGAATCTATTTCTCCAGCTATGATATGATGAAGCCCAGTTTAGTTTGGGATCCACCTGCAGATCAATTATGAATATTTCATAATATCCATTTATTTTTTTTCTAGTCAAGTCGGTTAGATCTAGTTTCCATCAGTCGACCTTTTTAATGCACGATATGCTTTGTATCTAAAAAAAGGAAAAATGAGTAATGAGAAGATTGTTGATTCTTTTTTAGAAGGATCACAGTGATCAGGAGACATCACAGTAATGCATATGACATTTGAATATGCATTTTGAACTTAATATAATTTCGATCCGGCATTAAATCTATTGTGAGTATCATGGTTTTTCCTTAGTTCTTAGTAGCAATGAATTAATTTAAAATTTCTCCAAGAGTGGAAATGGCCCAGCACCGCCCGGGGACAAGTTCTGCAACTAATATAGATAATAGGAATTACATTTGATCATCATTCAACAATGTAAATATCGTTTAGGAAAGTTATTTCTTGGATTTTAGAATCACTATCTTCATTTCACACTTAAAATATCTACTTTGTTTCATAGATCTGAACTAAATGTGATAATATTTCGTTTCTCAATTGGTAAAGACCAGCAAGGATTTCACTAAGTGTTTATTCTTAACATATGAATGGTTCTTTTGATGCGATTGCATGGTGCAAAGTGTTTAAGGAGTACTTTTAATTTGAAAATGTACAAGGATTGACTACTATATTCTAAGTCTCAAAACAAAGTTGAGTTTATGCTCTGTCTATTTCCGAGTTCTGAAACATTATGTTTAATACTGAGAGGTGTTTAATTTCGAACTTGTTGATTTTGAACGCAACACGATCAAAGGAATGTTAAATTGGAATTGAAACACAATATGCATCAAACATAGTTTTTTGAGTTTGTCGTGATAGCGTTAAGTCCAAAATAGGAATTGAGTTCTCGTGTTAAATATAGTTAGCATGAAAATAAAAATAAGTTGTGTTTCATTTACAAATCATAAAATAGTGATTCCTTATGTCCTGGGATCTAGGCCCAGTAATCAGACTTCACTTGATTGGAATTTTCCCGTTTTCTTTAGCATAAGAGCATTTTAGCTAAGCATTACTTTCATTTGGATTAAATCTGGTATGAATTCGATTCTATAGAAAATGCATGAGTGCAGTATGAGTCTGATTTTATTGTGATTTCCATCATTTAAAAGGTTGAGCTTCCTGAGTGATCTGTTTTGTTTAAATTAAAGGTTTTCCTATTGAAGATTTTTTAGTAAGGAATTGTAGTAATTTGTGATAAGTTCCTCTTAGGTAATGATTAAAATATCCTCACTTGAGCAATGTTTTTTTTTGTCTTTTTTTACATCACGATCATCAAAGTAAGAATTGATATCATGGTTCAGTTTATATATTAGTTGGGTTATTTAAGTAATCATTGGTATTCTCTTTGCAACAATAATCCATATTACCTGTACTGTAAATTCTGAAGTAGCTTGCAAAATGGCTTTGCATCAATTTGTTTGTTTTCTTAATTTATGAGTATATTCTCCAGATAGATAAGTTGTGATTGAAGTTTTAAATAGAATACGGATTTAGTGTAATAGGCTTATTCACTTTAGCTTGTTGTGATTGTGAAAGTAGAAAATGATTTAAATTAGTTATGAATTAGAAGAGCATCAATTCTACTTTTTTAATGTTGATTTAATCAAGTAGCACATAGGGATTGGGTTATCATTGAATTTCCTTTGATTTACAGTATCTCAGGAATTAGCTTGTGCAATGATTTTGAACCAGGTTACTGTTACTTTGGTTTGAAAATATCAGTAGTGATAGCTATCTATTTTATTTTAGAATAAGTTCTTGAGTTAAAATAAGTCATAGTTAAAATAGAATATTGATTCGAGTTTTGAATGAGATATATAGGTTTCTTCACTTCAACTTTTCTAGATGAAGTAATTAGATATAGGAATTGGGTATTTCGTACTTAATTTTGTACTTAATTTAGGAATAGATTTCAGATTTCATGATGTTATTTTAGGTTAGACGCTCTAATACTACGTTACCTGCGCTTGCGCTTCAAAGATTATGAGCCCTGGTTGATAATTTAATGTTGGAAATTATAGAAATATATTTCCCGAACATTTTTGGCGTCGTTGTCGGGGAGGTGCTAAATGGATAGTTTCTTTCACAAGTTTTTGTGTGATCTTAATTGTAGGAAATCAGAGGGTGGAGAGTATACGGTAAGACGTGAGTGAAGAGCCACACATCTGCTATGGCAGGGTTTATCCAAAGTTTGGTTGTCTGAATAAGCAAGTTTGGTGAGTTTTATTTCAATTAGCAATTTTAATTCATTTAGGTTAAAATTTCAAAGTTCTTTAAAGACAAAGCATTTTTGGGGTGCTGTAAGAACCCTTTGTACTAATCCATTTTGCGAGATAGGGATCATCAACCAGCAGGAGAAATTCAAGAATGATTGAGAGCTTGAAGAATGTCCCTCGAAGCACTTTCTCAAATCCTAGCAGTAGTTGGGGTGTCTGCTTCTCAGGAAGAGTTCATCCTGACTGCATTCGGGAAATTATATATCTCTCCACAACCAGAAAAATATTTGAAAGTCTCCCTTGATTCCTCCTACCTATATACCAAGGAGATCAATGAATCATGTACCAAATCCATTGGGGAGCATCCATTTGAACCAAATATTAAAGAAATTTCACCATGTCCAGCAACAAGCCTTGTATGCATTCCAAAGACCAATTATCCAAGTTTTCCTGGCACAACCGACGAGGAATTTCAGAGTGGTCCAAAAGAAGAAATGAGCTAATACCACTAGGATTACATCGAGCATTGGTTCTAGATTACAATTCAGTCAAAATACCACTCTCATCTTCAAATACTCTTTGTATCACATCTTTCAAAGATGCTGATTGTTCATGCTCATATACCTTCTAAAGTTTATATGTTAAATATGAGCATGAATTTATCCTTGTACTTGATCCGCACATGGATTAATTGGAAGTTCTCTTTCACTTAAAGGAGGATGTCTTCTCTTCAGTGTAGTAGAAAATTTAGTATTGTAACAAATAAATAAATGAAATAGTAAAGAGAAAAATACGTCCTTTTGTGAAAACCAGCTTGTTTGGTGCAACTAGATAGGGAATTTTATTTACCAGGTAACTAGCGGCAAGGTTCCCAATAAAGTTTTTAAACTAGTATGAGTTCTTCAAATAATGTATCTTTTAAGTTATTATGTTTTTACTTGAGTTGGTTGATGTGGGATTCCTTAAGGCCCACCTGCCAATGAGCCTTGTCCCATCGACATCAACACATTATCTGGGACCACAGTTAGGGTTAGATAAGGTACCTAGGAATCTGCATGCCTTAATGGAAGGTATCCTTGTCATATACTAAGGAAATACATCAATGTTTATTGGTGGATTAGTTATGCAATCCATTCGACTCCGACAAATATATTCATGGCTAGTAGAATGTACCTAGTGCCTTGATTCTCATTGACATCAAAGATGGGATATCTCGCATTGATTAACGCACATTAACGATTAACGACCCTCCTTAATTATCAGTAATCCAATGATTCTTGCTTATGCTCAAAACAGACACCATTTATTCACATAAGCATGACTGCACACTGGTATGTAGCGGTTGAAGACTATATGGTTTTGGTGATCTCAACACAAATTTGCAGCAGTTTGGATGTTTGTATCAACATTTCCATTATCATTTGTAGCAACAGTCACCTTTCCTTAGTTGTTTGGGGACATACAAATCCTCAGGCATGGGGGAGAAGGGGACCTTCACTTCATCCTTCATCTCTTCAATTCATCCTTTAGCCTTCTTTAGCAGATCATATTAGCAGTCACATAAGCTCCAACCATTCCATCCTCCACTTCATTTTGCAGCATTGGGCACATAAACAACAAAGGTAAAACTTGAGGTAAATTTGGCTTATGATTCTCTAATTCATTAAAAGGTTAAAGAAGCTTAATTATTCACCACTTCTCATTCCACGCATTTCATCCTTCATAAACTATTATATTTCTGTGTCCTTCCTTTCATTATGCATAAACTATGATAACAAGACCATGTAAAAGGGAAACCTTATGGTGAATTAATCAAAGCAGTCTCTATGTTGTCTTCTTCTTCCATGATAACAAGAATTTGGATGAAGTCATTACTGCCATGAAATGATAAAGGAAACCACTTTTAGACATTGTCCTTACGATGATAGAGTATGCAAGCACCCACTCACCATATCCTTCACTACTTCATTTCATCCATCATCTCTCCCTCATCCATTCATTTCTTGTCCTCAATTTGTATTTCTCTGTAAATTAGTGTGACATACTAAATGTCAAGATTTCTTCTCCACAAGAACCAACACCTCCAAGTGTTCAAGCAACGCTACTCCAAAAGAACCAGCACCTTCAAATATCCAAGCAATGTTGTCCCACAAGAACAAACATCTACAAAGTGATGTTAAGAATCTATCAATGAGAAATATATTTGTTTGCATGAGGACATGAAAATCCTCAGGCATGGGGGGATGTTGGGCCTCAAATATGCCCAATTTCCACTATATATTACCGCTATTCATAACCTAAATTCCGATACCTTTACAATCATTTCACATCATAATTCCATCACTTATCACCAAATCACATCCTACGCCTTGTGGCAGATTATCATTAGTTTTATTAGGTTTTCTATGATTAAAGATGATTTTACCATGTTTATCAATGACGGTTTTTTTTTAAGTTCATGTGTCGCAGGGTTCCCTTACTGAATTCTCCACAAGTCAATTTGAACTAGTTGCTACAAGTTGGGTATGGAATTGTTGTAGGTTAAAATCTAAAGTTTGTGATCAAATATGGAATAACTGTGAAATTGTGACATGCAGGTTTTTTCAGAGTACCCTTATTCATGTAACCTAAAAACCGTTTGTAAAAATTCGTTACCATGAAGGAGTTATGGTCAGGGGAATATTCCATTGCAAGGTTAAGTACAAAATCAGAATTCAGATTTTACTGTTTTAGCCACATACACGGTTTGGATAAGTTTCTTTGTGCTCAAATAGGGAATCGATTTATCCATCTATGATATGATCAAGCCCAGTTTAGTTTGGGATCCACCTGCAGATAAATTACGAAGATTTGATGATATCCATTTGTTTTTTTTTCTGGTCAAGACGGTTAGATCTAATTTCCATCATTCGACTTTTTTAAGGCACGATATGCTTTGTATCTAAAAAAAGGAAAAATTAGTAATAAGAAGACTGTTGATTAGTTTTTAGAAGGAGAGATTTGCTAAGGAAACATCATAGTGTTGTATATGACGTTTGAATCTGCATTTTGAACTTAATATAATTTTGATCCGACATAAAATCTTCTGTGAGTATCATGGTTTTTCCTTAGTTCTTAGTAGCATTGAATTAATTTAAACTTGCTCCAAGAATGGAAAGGGCCCACCACCGCATGGAGACAAGTTCTGCAATTAATATATATCATATGAATTATGTTTGATCATCTTTCAACAATGTAACTATTGTTTAGGAAAGTTATTTCTTGGATTTTAGAATCGCTAACTTCATTTCAAACTTAAAATCTCTACTCCGTTTCGTAGATATGAACCAAATGTGATAAGATTTCATTTCTCAATTGGTAAAGACCAGCAAGGATTTCACTAAATGTTGATTCTTAACATATGAATGGTTCTTTTGATGCGATTTCATGGCGCAAAGTGTTTAAGGAGTAATTTTAATTTGAAAATGTACAAGGATTGACTACTATATTCTAAGTCTGTAAACAAAATTGAGTTTATGCTCGGTCTATTTCCGAGGTCTGTAGCGTTATGTTTAATACTCAGAGGTGTTTAATTTCGAACTTGTTGATTTTGAACCCAACACGATCAGAGGAATTTTGAATTGGAATTGAAACACAGTGTGCATCAAACATAGTTTTTTTTGAGTTTTTTGTGATAGCGTTAAGTCCAAAATAGGAATTGAGTTCTCGTGTTAAACATAGTTAGTATGAAAATAAACACAATTTGCGCATTTCGTTTACAAATCAGAAAATAGTGATTCCTTATGTACCGGGATCTAGGCCCAACAATTAGATTTCACTTGATTGGAATTTTCCTGTTCTCTTTAGCATAAGAACATTTTAGCTGAGCATTATTTTCATTTGGATTAAATCTAGTATGAATTCGATTCTGCAGCAAATGCATGAGTGTAGTGTGAGTCTGATTTAATTGTGATTTCCATCATTTAAAAGGTTGAGCTTCCTGAGTGATCTGTTTTGTTTAAATTAAAGGTTTTCCTATTGAAGATTTCTGGGTAGTGAATTGTAGTAATTTGTGATAAGCTCCTCTTAGGTAATGATTAGAATCTCCTCACTTGAGAAATGGTTTTTCTGTTTGTTTGTTTACATCACGATCAAAAAAGTAAGAATTGATATCATGGTTTAATATATACAGTAGTTGGGTTATTTAAGTAATGATTGGTATTCTCTTTGCAAAAATAATCCATATTACTTGTACTGTAAATTCTGAAGTAGCTTGCAAAATGGCTTTGCATCAACTTGTTTGTTTTCTTCATTTATGAGTATATTCTCCAGATAGATAAGTTATAATTGAAGTTTTAAATAAAATAAAGATTTAGTGTAATAGGATTCTTCACTTTAGCTTGTTGTGATTGTGAAAGTAGAAATTGATTTAAATCAGTTATGAATTAGAAGAGCATCAATTCTACCTTTTGAATATTGAGTCAATCAAGTAGCACATAGGGATTGGGTTATCATTGAGTTTCCTTTGATTTACAGTATCCCAGGAATTATCTTGTGCAATGATTTTGACTCAGGTTACTGTTAGTTTGGTTTGAAAATATCAGTAATGATAACTATCAATTTTATTTCTAATTAAGTTCTTGAGTTAAATAAGTCATAGTTAAAATAGAATAGTGATTCGAGTTTTGAATGAGATAGATAAGTTTCTTCACTTCAAATTTTCTAGATGAAGTAATTAGATATAGGAATTGGGTATTTCGTACTTCATTATGTACTTAATTTAGGAATATATTTTAGATTTCATGATGTTAGTTTAGGTTAGACGATCTAATCCTGCGTTACCTGCACTTGCACCTCGAAGCTTACGAGCCCTGGTTGATAATTTAATGTTGGAAATTATAGCAATATATTTCCCCAATAGTGGTCGTCGACTGATTCTCTAAAATGGTCGTTATGGTAGCCTACAAGAAGAATATCGCAATATAAACCACTATTAAACTCTTCTTTGAAAGAGTGTGGGTATACTTTCGGATCCCACAGTCCATTATATCAAATTGGGATAGCAGGTTCCTTAGTACATTTTGGTCAAGTCTCTGATCGATGTTGGAAACCAAACTCACTAAGTCCACAACTTTCCACCCCCAAAATGATGGTGAAACATAGGTCGTCAACAGGATGATCGTACACATTCTGTGCATGTACAAATCTAAGAATCCACACAGGTGGGATAAAAGCCTCCCCTATTTCTAGCAGAGCTATAACCAAGCTCTCCACAACTCAACTAGCCATAGCCCCTTTCATGTGGGCTTGGGATTCCAGCCACTATGTCCCATTGATGTGGCCATACCATTTGTAGTTACTCAGGAATATTAGAATCATGTCCAGTCTGAAGCCGACAAGGCGAACAAATTCATTGAGAGCATTCATCACATTCGCCAACAGGTCCATGAAATATTGGACATAGCCAATCATAAGTACAAACAACGACATGATCAGGATTAGGTGCCACACAAGTTCTAGGTGGGAGACACAATTTGGCTACATTTGCAAAAGGAGCACCTCATTGGGCCCCATCGCAAGCTTCTCCCACTCCAATATGGGCCATATAGCATCACCAAGGCAGTAGGGAAAAATTCCTTTGAGCTTAGTATTCCACCATTCCTTTTTTTGCACTCTTTGTTCAATGTGGACTCCCTTCGACCCTACTTTCCACCATTGTTGGACACATCCAACATTACAAAACAACTCACACTAATAGAGTTAAACCTAGAATGCATGGAAAAAGCCACAACTGATCGGATCATGGACACACAGATCAAGAACACTCGAAAAAAAAATATTTTGTTGTACCGGGTTGTCAAAGCTGGCCAAATCCTGCACCAAGGCAAGTGGCTCACTAGGGACTAAGTTCAACAGAAGTTTCCTCATCTCATGGAGTAACTCAACAGAATGGGGACCATTGATTTCTAAGGGGGGAGGAATGATCCGGGTGTATATTGGTGGCCATCTCCCTATTCCACTTGGACCCCTACCATTTTTCCTTTCAGTTTTTTAGTTTCCTTAATTGTAGTACAATTTACTATTTTTGGTAGTTTTTAGAGTCCTAAATTTTTGGAGCTGTTTTAAAGCCCTAAACAACGTTTTTCTTCTTTGGAAAAATAGGATCAACATGGGTCCTTGACCGATGTTGTTCACTTGAAAGTTGTATTCCTCGGATAGATCTTTCTAACGAGGTATTGTGTGCGTCAAACACAGATCATATGCCAAAGTTATGTCCTCTTGAAGTTGATGTACCAATTTACCCAAACGAGACCCATATTTTTGGCGCTTCATCTCCTGGGATTAGGTTTTTGGATGTTTAGGGTTTTTCATTGTTTCTCAATAATAAATAGGCCTTTGAGCCACATTGTAATATATTTCAGAGGTATGTAGTCGCCACAACTCTTCTTAGAGATAAGCTACCATCCCCTGAGCTAGTTTATTTTCCATTCTGTTTGTAGGCATTTTTTAGTATTTGATATTAATGAAATGAAGTGTTATTCCTATTGTATATCTGCTTTTATGTTTATTTCTATATTTTATTGCGTTCTTGCATAAGTCCGGATCAATTTCTTCTCAATTCAAGTCACAAAATTACCAGCTCTGCGTTCACTAAGTATGACATTTTAATGATATTTTGTTAGATTTATTTTCAATTTAACTTAAATAATAAACCAATTGACTTACTGGTTGTGATCATTTATTAGGCATCATGTTATTATCGTGTATCATTTCATTTATTGTAGTGATTTTACTAACTCATCTCACTTTAGCATTAATGAGTTGTTGCACTTCAAACCAAAGAAGTAAAAACCACACCAAAAATATCTATATCAAATGTTACTTTATGCCTAATTTTATTATAATTTTAAAGTTATTTAAAATGAATTTTATAATTTCAATTTTCATTAAAATGGGATTAATTTTCAAGCTCTCTAGACAAAATGCCAAAGCTACTCATCATTATGTAGTATTTACAATTTAGGGTTTTACATAATTTAATTTTCTGCAATAAATATAAATTTGTATTTCACTAAAAGATACCCCATAGCAATTAATTATGTTTATATATAAATACATATTGAGTTGTGCCAAAATTACTCATAAATATACATTATTTACATTTATAAATTAATATTTTATATGGTTATTTAATTTTTTTCCTGCAAAAATAATCTAGTAAATTTATTCATCAAAAGAGAGAAGCAGATTTTACATTTTGTATATGTTGAAGACATTCAAATATTTCACCTCAAAACAGAGAAACAAGGCCGAAGGACCCCAACAAGATGCAGAGACACAAACCTGCTAATAAGCATCAAATATGTAAAAACAAAAACCTGAAAAACACCCTAGTAGGTGCAAATATAGCTCAACATTCAAGAAACAAACCATAGGTTGAGCACAAACATCCCAACAAGCCTCAACAAAAATGAGACCAAATCAGGTCCCCGAAAAAGAAAGCAAGCAAACGTCTAAGCCAAAGCCCCACAGTAGCCCAAGCCAAGAGCAACCGCAAAAAAATCAACGACAAAGCGAGCACAACAACATGGCATGGAGGAGCGAAATAGGGAAAATCACGCCCCCTCAACTCCCCACATCCAACCTAACAAAACTGATAATGCCATGAAACTCCACGCTGAACCACTCCAGAGAAACATAAGAAGAAACCAATGAGCGAACAGAAGCGGAAAAATAAGAAAGAAAGAAAAAACGATTTGTAAATGTTTTCAATAGCAAGTTTTTGTTTTATTTGTGAATTCAATTATTAAAATGTATAAGAAAAATGAACAACATGATTATATATAAATAATACGGTACTAAAATATAGAGTTGGAAATCATATGGTTATTTAATTTTATTATAAATATGAATTTTTATTGCATTGATATATATACTCTATATAGCCAGTAATTAATTTTAAACACACATTTTGTAGTTATATATATATATATATATATATATATATATATATTTGCTTTGGTTTATGAATGATATCATTGATTTTTATGCGTGAAAATCAACAAATATTTTTTGGTATTGATGTGTGAAAAATCATATAAACAATCTTGTATTTTTTATCTCAACATTGTTTAGTTACAATAGTTGATGTTTTCAAGGTAATAGTATTTTAATGTAAAGTAGAGTATTTTATGGGATAGGATAACAAGTTGATCTCTCAAAAGGTAAGGAAGTCATTGGAGTTAAATGGGTCTATAAGACCAAAAGCAATGCTAAAGGAAAAATAGAGAGACACAAGGCCGGACTTGTTGTCAAAGGATACAAGCAGAAATAAGGGATTGATTATGAAGAAACTTTTGCACCAGTTGCAAGAATGGAGACAGTAAGAGAAGTGCTGTCCATAGCAGCACAAAACAAATGTAAAGTATACCAGATAGATGTAAAATCCGCATTTTTAAATGGAGTTTTAATGGAAGAGGTATATGTGGAACAACCTCTTGGATATGAGAAGAAAGGCCAAGAGCACAAAGTCTGTAGATTGAAGAAAGCTCTTTATGGGCTGAAGCAAGCGCCAAGAGCGTGGTACAGTAGGATAGACTCCTATCTACTGGACAATGGATTTGAAAAGTGTGAGGGAGAACCCACCCTCTACATCAAAGAAAAGGATGGTAAAATGCTCATTGTTGTTTTATATGTTGATGATCTAATATTTACAGGTAATGATGATTACCTTGTTGAAAATTTTAAAACAGTCATGAAAGAAGAATTTGAAATGACTGACATGGGTTTGTTGAGATACTTCTTAGGAATAGAAGTGGAAAAAAATGAGAAAGGGATTTTTATATCTCAAGCAAAATATGTGAATCAAGTTTTAGAAAGATTTAATATGCAGGAGTGCAAAGCTGCAATTACTCCCATAGTAATGGGATTGAAGTTGCGTAGAGATGACAGCAGCAAGGATTTTGATCCAAGTTTGTATAAAAGTATAGTTGGTAGCCTCATGTACTTGACTACAACTAGGCTGGATATTATGCATGTTGTTAGTTTAATTTCCAGATTTATGGAGAAGCCAAAAGAAGCACATTGGCAAGCAGCAAAGAGAATTATGAGGTATGTTAAAGGAACTAAAAGATTTGGTATTTTATATACTACTTCAGAAAATTCAGAATTAGTTGGATACACTGACAGTGATTGGGATGGAAGTGTAGATGATCGGAAGAGCACTTCCGGTTATGTTTTTCATATGGGTACAGGAGCCATTTCATGGGCTTCTAAGAAACAACCGATTGTAGCATTATCTACAGCAGAGGCATAATATGTGGCAGCTACAGCAGCAACGTGTCAAGAAATTTGGATGAGAAGAATGTTGAGAAGTTTATGTCAAGAACAGGTAAAAGAGACAGTAATTTTTTGTGACAATAGCTCAGCTATTGCATTGTCAAAGAATTCTGTGTTTCATAAGAGAACAAAACACATAGATACAAAGTTTCATTATATCATAGAATTAGTGAACAATGGAGAAATTGTTTTACAGCATTGTAAAACAGAGGAGCAATATGTAGATATTTTAACAAAGCCATTGGGACAGAAGACCTTTGAATTTTTAAGAAAATGTTTGGGTATTATTGATAACCCAGCAGCTGACTTTAAGGGGGAGTGTTGAAATATTAAAGTCACCTGTCAGCTTTGGGCAGGAAGAAGAAAGTACAAAGGCAGCAGAAGCTTTGAGTGCACAACACTCTGTATTTAAGAAGAACGAAAAATCCATAAGGATGAATTTAATTGTTGATAGGCCGCAGCCACAAATGACAGAGGAGAAATTAATTTTGTGTTATGGGCGAAGTCATTTTTGCAAGAGGAATGAAGACATTCGTAGTGCTGAACTACGGAAGAGCAGAGTTTAATTAAAACAGTCAATTCGGGCGTTTAAGCCCTCAACAACCAGAATTGATGAAAATGTGTTTAAACAGCGGAAAGACTTAAAGTTTTCTGAAGAGGCAGGACAATTGGTCCCTACCACTTAAGCGCTAATCGCAAATCGCATTTTTAGAAGTGAAGTGTCTTGTTGATGAGGAGTCATGATGCGATGCGATCCAATCACAATCGCAAATCGCAACGACCAAAGTTAAATGTCTTGCAAATGTGGCAGGTCCCGATGCGATGCGATCATCGTAATCACAAGAGAACGGAGGAGTGTATATATATATGTGTATGCGCCGGTTGAATGTTGCGATGCGATGCGATCACGCCATCGCAAATCGCAACATCACAAATCGCATATGTATTCCGCCATATGTTTAAACCGCCGGTTGAAAGTGCCGATGGTGCGATGCGATCGCGCCATCACAAATCGCGAAATCACAAAAATCGCAAATTCATATGTTATTCCGTCAAGTATATGTTTGTTCGCCAATCGCAGATCGCAATATCGCAATGTTGCATTGCAAGTTTTGTTTGATCCGTCGATCCGCCGATCGCCGATCGCCGACTGCGATGTGGTCCCCACTCGTACGTCACGCATTTGATATTTTTAAGTTCCGCAAAGGTTTTCCTTTGTATTTTGTTTTTTCTTTGTTTTATGTTTTTTATTCCTGCCGCGCCATATAAAAGAAAAGGCCCGCGAGCATGTAGTGTGGATTTTATTGTATTGTATTGTTTTGTTCTATTTTGCACAGCAGTGCGTGAGAAAAGAAGAAAACACAGCAGTGTTGGTTTTAAAAGAGACAGAGTGTGTTGTTTGAAGAACAGATATTTGTTTTGAGAAGCACTGCGTTTGTAGCAGTCGATCATATTTTGTAAATCCCTCTGTGTGAGGAAGGAATCTGTAATAGTTTTTTGTTGAAGTAATAGAAGTTGTTTCCAGTTTGAAAAATCTGTCTCCTGTCAAAGAATTTTTATGTTTCTCTGTGTTGTAGAGGAGAGTTTTATTCTCTCCATTTCTATTGTTTGGAATTTCAACATGGTATCAGAGCTAGTTTAGGCTCTTTGAAGGATTCAAAGAAACTGAAGAAGAAGAAGACTTGTTGTAGTGGTTTCCCCAATAGAGTGAAAGCTCAACAGAAGTCAAAAGTTCAGGTATTTATCAAAGATAACAGAGCTGCTGTTTTCTTTTGTTTAAAAGAGAAAGAAAGTCAGTTTGTTTAAGTTCAAAAGTTCAGTTTAAAAGCAATGGCTGGACCAAGTACAGGAATGAGCATTGGAAATGTTCAGCTTCCACAATTTAATGGAAATAAATATGATTATTGGGCCATTACCATGAGAGTCCTGTTTGTCTCACAAGACTTATGGGAGTTTGTAGAAAATGGTTTTGTTGAACCAACTGATGAGAAGACTTTTAATGCCTTAACTCAAGCAAAGAAGGATATATTGAAGAGCAATAGGAAGAAGGAATCTAAAGCCCTCTACTATTTGTATCAGGTAGTAAATGAGAGTGTGTTTCCAAGGATAGCAGCAGCTAAGAAATCCAAGGATGCATGGGAAACTCTGAAAGTAGCCTATCAAGGTATGGAGAAAGTTAAGACAACAAAACTTCAGTTGCTGAGGAGAGATTTTGAAACTCTTTGCATGAAAGAGTCAGATAATGTTGACACATTTTTTACACATGTGATTGGGATTGTAAATCAGATAAGATCCCATGGAGAAACTCTTGAAGAAAGAAGGATTGTGGAGAAACTTTTGAGGAGCTTACCCTCAAAGTTTGATGTTATTGTTACCACCATAGAAGAGACCAAAGATCTCTCACAGTTCACAGTGGATGAACTTCATGCCTTACTGATAACTTATGAACAGAGATTGAGCAGAGATGAACATTCATCTCTTGAGCACGCCTTCAAGACCCAAATGTCTTCAGGAAGAGGAAGAGGTCAAGGCAAAGGAAGAGGAAGAGGCAGAAGCGAAAACAAAGGCAGAAGGAACAACCCTTCACATTCACATGGAAGGAGCAACAGTCAAAGTCAGAGCCACGGCCAAGGCAACAGCCAACAAGGTGGACACCAACACCAACATGCTCATGGACAAAGGTATGACAAATCTAATGTCCAATGTCATTATTGCAAGAAATATGGGCACTATGCCAATGAATGTAGAAAGAAGCAAAATGACATGAAAAATAAGCAGAATGCTAATGTAGCAAAAGAAGAAAAGAACCCAAGTAATGTGCTGTTAGCCTGTAATGTAGCACATAATAGAGAAGAAGATGTTTGGTTCTTAGATTCAGGATGTAGTAATCATATGACTGGAAACAGAGCAATGTTTGCCAATCTAGATGAAGAAGTAAAATCTGAAGTGACCACAGGGACTGATACTAAGATCTTTGTCAATGGAAAATGCAGAGTTAGTATTCGAGCAAGAAATGGTGAGCAGAAATTTGTTCCTGATGTGTATTATGTTCCAGGTTTGAAGTGTAATATTTTTAGCATTGGGCAGCTCATAAATAAAGGTTACAATGTAATTTTCAAAGATGATGTGTGCACAATAAAATATATACCTCCAAGCAAGAAAATCATTGTTGAAATTCAAATGACCAGCAATAGAATGTTTCCGCTCAAGCTTAACACTGACTTGAAGGGAAAAGGAAAGAGCATAGCAGCTGTAACACTGTAAGCCTTCTAGAAGGAAGAGAAAGATGAAAATTGGTTATGGCACCTGAGATTTGGACATCTCAATTTCGGAGGATTAAATTTGCTGCACAGAAAAGGAATGGTAAGAGGTTTACCATTGATTGAGAAGCCTGACAGCCTATGTAAAGGCTGCATCTTGGGAAAGCAACACAGAGAAAATTTTCCATCAGGGAAAAGCATAAGGGCGAAAGCACCCTTAGAAATCATCCACTCAGATTTATGTGGGCCGATGCAGACAGCATCAGTTTCAGGCAGCAACTACATGCTGACCTTCATAGATGATTTCACAAGAAAAGTGTGGGTTTATTTCCTAAAATATAAGAGTGAAGTCTTTCAGAAATTTTGCCACTTTAAAGCTCTTGTAGAGAAACAGAGTGGGCAGTACATTAAAGTTCTCAGAACCGATAGAGGAGGAGAATATATATCAAAGGAATTTCTGCGTTTTTGCAGAGAGAACGACATACACAAGCAATTTACCACAAGGTACACACCACAATAGAATGGAGTTGTTGAAAGAAAGAATCGAACCATAATGGAAATGGTGAGAAGCATGCTGAAGGCAAAACACTTGCCGAATGAGTATTGGGCAGAAGCAGCAAACTGTGCTGTGTATATTTTAAATAGATGCCCCACAAAAGCAGTGATGAACAAAGTTCCAGAAGAAGCGTGGAGTGGCAGAAAACAGGGAGTCACCCACATGAGAGTTTTTGGATGTGTGGCATATGCACACATTCCTGACAAGTTGAGAAATAAGTTGGATAGTAAGGGGGAGAAGTGCATTTTCCTTGGATATTGTGAAGATTCTAAAGGATACAAATTGTATAAGCCATCCACAAAGAAGTTTGTAATAAGCAGAGATGTGCAATTCATTGAAGAGGAAGCGTGGGATGGAAGTATTGAGAAAACAGTTAATGTTAAAAAAATTTTATCTCATGATGAAGATGAGGGAGATGTGGTTGAAATTAACAACTCATCCGTTGCACAACCTCCACCAACACAAGGACAGCAAGGAATGCCTCAAGTGGCAGTGAGAACACCCTTGAGAAGAAATGGGAGCACATCGCCGAGCACACCACACGGAGCAGGTTCGAGTGCTTCTTCAAGCACGACTACACCAAATGAAAGCGGAACAAAATTTAGAAGCATTAATGAAATTTATGTGCAGGGAGCGGCAAATGAAGGTATGAATTCCTTATTTGCTTTGTATTGTCAAGTTGATGATCCTATTCATTTTGAAGATGCTATTAAAGATATAAAATGGATAGAAGCTATGGATGATGAAATTAATGCCATAGAGAAGAACAAAACATGGGAGTTGGTTGATCTCCCAGAAGGTAAGGAAGTCATTGGAGTTAAATGGGTCTATAAGACCAAAAGCAATGCTGAAGGAAAAATAGAAAGACACAAGGCCAGACTTGTTGTCAAGGGATATAAGCAGAAGCATGGGATAGATTATGAAGAAAATTTTGCACCAGTTGCAAGAATGGAGACAGTGAGAGCAGTGCTGTCCATAGCAGCACAAAACAAATGGAAAGTATACCAGATGGATGTAAAATCCGCATTTTTAAATGGAGTTTTAATGGAAGAGGTATATGTGGAACAACCTCTCGGATATGAGAAGAAAGGCCAAGAGCATAAGGTCTGCAGATTGAAGAAAGCTCTTTATGGGCTGAAGCAAGCTCCAAGAGCATGGTACAGTAGGATAGACTCCTATCTACTGGAAAATGGATTTGAAAAGTGTGAGGGAGAACCCACCCTCTACATCAAAGAAAATGATGGTAAAATGCTCATTGTTGTTTTATATGTTGATGATCTAATATTTACAGGTAATGATGATTACCTTATTGAAAATTTTAAAACAGTCATGAAAGAAGAATTTGAAATGACTGACATGGGTTTGTTGAGATACTTCTTAGGAATAGAAGTGGAACAAAATGAGAAAGAGATTTTTATATCTCAAGCAAAATATGTGAATCAAGTTTTAGAAAGATTTAATATGTAGGAGTGCAAAGCTGCAATTACTCCCACAGTAATGGGATTGAAGTTGAGTAGAGATGACAACAACAAGGATTTTGATCCAAGTTTGTATAAAAGTATAGTTGGCAGCCTCATGTACTTGACTGCAACTCGGCCGGATATTATGCATGTTGTTAGTTTAATTTCCAAATTTATGGAGAAGCCAAAAGAAGCACATTGGCAAGCAGCAAAGAGAATTATGAGGTATGTTAAAGGAACTAAAAGATTTGGTATTTTATATACTACTTCAGAAAATTTAGAATTATTTGGATACACTTACAGTGATTGGGCTGGAAGTGTAGATGATCGGAAGAGCACTTCCGGTTATTTTTTTCATATGGGTACAGGAGCCATTTCATGGGCTTCTAAGAAACAACCGATTGTATCATTATCTACAGCAGAGGAAGAAATGTGGCAGCTACAGCAGCAGTGTGTCAAGCAATTTGGATGAGAAGAATGTTGAGAAGTTTATGTCAAGAACATGTAAAAGAGATAGTAATTTATTGTGACAATAGCTCAGCTATTGTATTGTCAAAGAATTGTGTGTTTCATAAGAGAACAAAACACATAGATACAAAGTTTCATTATATCAGAGAATTAGTGAACAATGGAGAAATTGTTTTACAGCATTGTAAAACAAAGGAGCAACATGCAGATATTTAACAAAGCCATTGGGACAAAAGACCTTTGAATTTTTAAGAAAATGTTTGGGTATTATTGATAACCTAGCAACTGACTTTAAGGGGGAGTGTTGAAATATTAAAGTCACCTGCCAGCCTTGGGCAGGAAGAAGAAAGTACAAAGGCAGCAGAAGCTTTGAGTGCACAACACTCTGTATTTAAGAAGAATGAAAAATCCGTAAGGATGAATTTAATTTTTGATGGGCCGCAGCCACAAATGACAGAGGAGAAATTAATTTTGTGTTATGGGCGAAGTCATTTTTGCAGGAGGAATGAAGACATTCATAGTGCTGAACTACGGAAGAGAAGAGTTTAATTAAAACAGTCAATTCGGGCGTTTAAGCCCTCAACAACCAGAATTGATGAAAATGTGTTTAAATAGCGGAAAGACTTAAAGTTTTCTGAAGAGGCGGGACAAGTGGTCCCTACCACTTAAGCGCTAATTGCAAATCGCATTTTTAGAAGTGTAGTGTCTTGTTGATGAGGAGTCGCGATGCGATGCGATCCAATCGCAATCGCAAATCGCAACGACCAAAGTTAAATGTCTTGCAGATGTGACAGGTCTCGATGCGATGCGATTATCGCAATCGCAAGAGAATGGAGGAGTGTATATCTATCTCTCTCTCTCTCTCTCTCTCTCTATATATATATATATATATATATATATATATATATATATATATATATATATATATGCGCCGGTTGAAAGTTGCGATGCGATGCGATCGCGCCATCGCAAATCGCAACATCACAAATCGCATATGTATTCCACCATATGTTTAAACCGCTGGTTGAAAGTGCCGATGGTGCGATGCGATCACGCCATCGCAAATCGCGAAATCACAAAAATCGCAAATTCATATGTTATTCCGCCAAGTATATGTTTGTTCGCCGATTGCAGATCGAAATATCGCAATGTTGCATCGCTGATGGCCGACTGCGATGTGGTCCCCACTCGTACATCGCACATTTGATATTTTTAAGTTCCGCAAAGGTTTTCCTTTGTATTTTGTTTTTTCTTTGTTTTATGTTTTTAATTCCCGCCGTGCCATATAAAAGAAAAGGCCCGCGAGCCTGTAGTGTGGATTTTATTGTATTGTATTGTTTTGTTCTATTTTGCACAGCAGTGCGTGAGAAAAGAAGAAAACACAACAGTGTTGGTTTTAAAAGAGACAGAGTGTGTTGTTTGAAGAACAGAGATTTGTTTTGAGAAGCACTGCGTCTGTAGCAGTCGATCATATTTTGTAAATCCCTCTGTGCGAGGAAGGAATCTGTAATAGTTTTTTGTTGAAGTAATAGAAGTTGTTTTCAGTTTTAAAACTTTGTCTCCTGTCAAAGAATTTTTATGTTTCTCTGTGTTGTAGAGGAGAGTTTTATTCTCTCCATTTCTATTGTTTGGAATTTCCCAAAATTCCAACAGAAAGTAATTAATTTTAAACACACATTTTGTAGTTATATATATATATATTTGCTTTGGTTTATGAATGATATCATTGATTTTTATGCATGAAAATCAACAATTTTTTTTTGGTATTGATGTGTGAAAAATCATATAAACAATATTGTATTTTTGATCTCAACATTGTTTAGTTATAATAGTTGATGTTTTCAAGGTAATAGTATTTTAATGTAAAGTAGAGTATTTTATGGGATATGATAACAAGTCAATATGTTCACTTATTTTTAGGTAGTTGAACAAGTGATTTTTATGGAAATTTATGGGAAATTTGCTTGTTTGATAAGATTACACATACTAGATTATAAACTGCAAAATTTTTATACAACGAGGTTTTTCAAAGTTGTTGAATCCATCTGCAATTTAAGTTGATAGCTGCCAACTTTCAGAAAATATTGAATCACAAGTTTCAATGATGACAAACTGGTAAAGGAACAAATTGTTTTCTCGACAGCTTGATAGTTGCCAACTCTTACAAAATAATGAGTCGTAAAATTTCAATGATGAAAAACTGGTAAAAGAATAAGATTTTTGCTCGACACCTTGCATACGTGATGTAGTGATTGTGCTTCTAATAATTAGGGACAACAATTTTTGTGTTGGTAAATTGGATGAAAGTTACTTCAATTTTAAAGATACGTTTTGTCTCATTATATCTAAAGAAAAAATTCATTTTGGTAAAATTTACATATGATTGAATATCTTTGGTGATATGCAGTGACTTATGTGGCAAATTCCAATTGAAGGTCAAAATATGTCATCAACATCAATTACATATCATTACAATGGACATATATGTGTTGCAATTAACAATAACAATCATACCCCTTTAACATATCAGTTGCCTCTCAATATGTTTCATTTCTTATCTAGAGGTTAAGCTTTGTTTCTTTTTAAAAATCTCTTCCACCTTTGTTGCTTATCCTTGTTTTCATGATAAATTGTAAAGGATTCCTGAGATTTTCCCATAAGGTTATCACCATTTGGATTCTTTGAAACAAATTATTAACTTACCATCTTACTCTTGATGAATTTGTGATGTACTAATTCTAATTTTAGTATTTTGAAACAACAATTCTAGTGAGAATGGTAAATTGGGAGAATGGTGGTTATTTTCTAATTTTATAGACTCATTTTGTGTCAAAATACAATCCCAACAATCCTCCTTAGTAATGTTTCACATGTTATTGTTATTTTCTTGTAAAAATTTATATAAATGACAACCAATGTAGCACATTTCAGTTGAAGGACAAAAGACATCAATGGAAATTTCATATTTTAGCATATCAGTTCTTTTTAAAATAACAGTTGGATCCTTTTAACATAATATTGCCATCTCAATCCATCTCCATTCTTACCTTCATGTCCATATTTGTTTCTTCTCTTTGGCCTTGTTATTTGGATTTGTGTTAATAAATAATGGTTAAAGAATCTTCTGGCCATTTACTTAAAAGTTTTCTCCATTTGGATCCAATGGGATGACGCATTGAATGAATTCAGCATTTGAAACAAATGATTAACGCAATGACCATCAATTAACAATTGTTCACAAAAATATCAATTAGAACAATCTATGACTATAAAGTAAACAATCTATGGGCTCAAAGAAAGGAAAATTTTGATTTTCTTGGTCATGCGAGGTCATGGCTTCCACATATTTTTTGTCCATTATTCTACCAAAGAAAATTGTAAAATGGTTTTGGAGTAAGGAAGGAACATTTTTTTTTCTTGATTTGGTGATAGCATGGGCTTCCAATGTTTGTCTATGCATTATTTTCATAGACAAACATGCACTTCCAAATCTATTCTAGTCATTCTTTTGCAAAAGAATAGGTGTAAAATCGTTTTGGAGCAAGGTTGAAATTTTTTTATTTTTCTTTTGTTGGATGAGAGCATGGGATTTCAATGTGTATCTTGGTATTCTTTGTTAAATATAGTCATGTGAAGATGTTTGGGTGAGTGTACACACGTTACTAATTTAAATTTCAAAAACTAAAATAAATATTAATGTTGGAGGAAATAAAATCAAAGGCACAGGTATAAAATTAATATCAATGAGGAGAAACATGAAATTTATAAATTGGAACTCATTACAGCTCAGCCAGAAATACCATCTCTAATCTTAAGATGTAGATGTGATAGCCGAAAATAAACAAGACAACATGTTTTGGCATTTACATCTAGATTGTACACAATGCCATGATGATTTTTGATGCAATTACATAATTTTTTATGGAAACATTTTTAGCATAGTAAAATATAAATTGGTCTTGAAAAGTACCATGGATTTTTCAATCTTATACACTATAGTGTATTAATTTTCCTTCTAAGGTATTTACGCTTTTCTTCTAATTGGTTTAGTGAATTATGGGTTATTATAAATTAGTACATTTTTTCTATTTGTAGATAATCACATTGGTCAAAAGGTTTTTATGTGCAGTCACATTTCCTAAATGTGGTTTTCTTTAGCCACCTTTCCTATATACAATTTTCTTCTAAGGTATTTAAATTTTCCTTTTAATTGGTTTAGTTAGTTACGGGTTATTATAAATTCATACACTTTTTCTATTTGTAGATAATCACATTGGTAAAAATGTTTTTATGTGTATCCACCTTTCTTAAGTGTGAATTTCCTAAGTTTTGACATTTTCAAACCAAGGTTATGTACATGATTAATGTAAGCATATTTTTTTTGATTCATTTTGTATAATAATAAAAATAATATAATTTTGAAAAGAGACAATGAAAACAATTGAAGGATTTTAGGGCTCTCCAATCTTCCCTCTAGTTGATAATAAGTCCATCTACATTTGCGCTCTCATGGCTTCCTGCTGAGGGCCTTTTCCCCCTCTTGTTAAAATACATAAATAAAGATAATCCAATTTTAAGGACACGACCAAGCCAAACAAATAATCAGTGTATGTATGTGACCCTTTTGTTTTTGGGACACGGGATCCACTTTCACACAATGATTTGATTGTTGAAGTTTACAAAGATGTTTATGCTCTACCCTATTTGGATTTTAACATATGACCTTTCAAGAGGAAAGACATGTTCTCAACCATTAGATCCACTTGTGTAGCATGGCTTAATGTGAATAATAAGTCTATTAAATATAATATTTCAACTTATTTTTCATTATTGCAAGGGAGGATTAACGACATTGTGATATTCATTCTTATAATTCATTTTCAATCTTACCTATAGAAGCATAAGCATAAACATGTAACAAAGTAATATTTATACCTAGAGAGTCTTTGTCAAATTTAGGAAATACAACAACATTAGGGTCAAATACATTAGATAAAAGTTATTTGCCTAAATATTTTTTGGATGGTAATGGTAAATGGATAATAGTTGTTCAAAATACACTGTGGATAGTAATTGTTAAAAAATTACATATAAATACATTGTGTAAGAAGAGACTATTCCATGAGGCACTGCACCATTTAAATGTTATGAAACAAAGCATATTATGGGTACAACCCAGTACCTATGGTTATATATTAAAATTTTGCATTGAAATGAGATCTTTGGCAGAGGGTAGGAGCATCCACGATCATATTATGAGAGATCCTAGACTTCCTTCTTTATACAATTTCCATCCTTAAATGGAAGCACAATAACAATCTTTGAAGATAGTACATTCGTTGATGAAAAAACAACCATATCAAAACTTTGATTTTCAGTTCTCAAATCTAGTAATAAGGAATCAAAAAGGCGTTTGATAAAAAAAATTAATTTCTAGACTCAAAAAATATAAAATCAACAATAATAATAATTTTTTTTTTCCTTAATAAAATTGAGAATTTTTTATACCAGTCAACCGCTGAACAATTTGATGGAGCTTTCCAAGAGCCTATGAAGCTGGAATCTCCTCTTCACATCAGTTGCATTAATGTCACTCTGATACCAAAATAATAGCAAAAGTGTCCTCAAACACACTAATTTATTAATAAGGAAAAGAAAATTACATGAAATCTGCAAGAGTTTACACATGATCACTCAACACTCTTGCAAGAGGAGAAACAATCTCTAATGCCCTATCCTAATTTTTTTATGGATCACTTATTTCATTTACAAGTGTCCGTTTACATTTATTGCTCTCATAACAACTCTCCTAACTATTTTCCTAAATTAGTTCATAAGAAACGACACCTTTCTAGATGCCATATATTTTACAACAATTAGCTATTGTAAAATGTCTCCAATATCTAATTAAATATTCTATATAATTGAATATTATATTCTAAATAATTAAGCTAAATTCAGTGTATTTTTCGGATCATCTATAATTATAATTCATTTTCAATCTTCCATATAGAAGCATAAGTGTAAACATGTAATAAAGTAATATTCATACCTAGAGAGTCTTTGTCAAAGTTAGGAAATAAAACAACATTAGGGTAAAAGACATTAGATAAAGGTTATTTGTCTAAATACTCTTTGGATAGTAATGGTAAGTGGATAGTGGTTTTTCGAGTCAATAGGTGGTGTATAATTTCATGTTGGTAATGGTTGTTAGGATAAAGAGATGGTGTAAAACTTAAATCAAAGATAAATATATATTATGTTTGAGAAAGTAAGATTTACATATGACACCTTCAAAATCCATGTCAAATTAAATTCTTCTCCTTCAATGTCATTTTAAACTCTTCTCCTATGTATAGAATAATCAAGAAAAAATCCCACATTACAATGCATAAATTTACATTACTATATATTAATCAAAGATTTTTCTAATTTTATTCTTAAAACCAAGGATATCTAGCTTGATGATCAAGATATTTTAGTTAACTTTCATGTTGTGTCTTTATTTACTAAAATCCTAGTTCCTAGAGCCACTGATATGATATCTAAGCTTTTTCGATTATGAAATTCTCAACCTGGTCAAGCTTTTCCCCTCATCCACTTTATTTTCTTTCAAAGGTACCATTTATGAGAAAACAAAAGGCACTACCATGGGTTCATTCCTATCTCCTATCATCACTAACCTCTTCATTGAATACTTTGAAACCAAAACTCTTGACTCTTGGCATAAAAGGCCAAACTGCTGGTTCCAGTTTTTCAATGACACCTTTTTCATTTGGAAACACAAACTAACAGAGCTTAACGCCTCTCTCCCATCATAATAGTATTTCTCCTCATATTCAATTCACCATGGAAGTTTAAGTTGATAAATCCCTCCCCTTCCTTGATGTTCTTATCACCCGACAACTTGATGGTTCCCTTTCCCATCAATTATACCAAAAGAAGACCCACACTAACCGATATCTACACACCCATTCTCACCACCACCCATCCCAAAAAATATGGTGTTGTAAAAACTCTAATATCTCGAGCCATAAAAATATCAGATCGATTCAATTCCTTCCCCCATAAAAGGCGCACCTTTTCCAAGCTCCTAGAGCCAATGATTATAACTCCTCTCAAATATGTAAATAATTTCATGTCATTTCTAAGCCCAAATCCATCTCCTCTCCTCCTCCCCAAGCCCTGGGGCAATTTTATCTCGCCTATATTAAAGGAACCATCGACCTCATTTCAAAATCCTATCAAAAGGGAACACTAAAACCATTTTAAAACCTCACAAAACTTCAAAGAAGATTTTCCTGTCAACCAACGATAAGTTTGACACCATGTTAAGCTCAAGTGTTTACTAGATACCTTATTCATGTGGGAAGTTTTATATTAGGAAGACTAGTTGTCCTTTCAAATCCTACCTAAAGGAGCACAAATTTGATACTAAGCAGTTCTGGTTATCAAAGTATGCCATTGTAGAACACTATTTTCATTCAAAACACCTTATTTATTTTGATCAATTTAAAATTCTTGCCCCCGCTACCTTTTAAAACTCGTATATCATCAGAGAAGCCCTCAAAATTGAAAAACATCCCAATAATCTTAATAGAAAATATGGGTTTAAATTGATCTAGTCTTGGAAATTTGTCATCCACCATTTTTTGAATAATTTCCCTCCTTTTGGTGATGAGTTATTCCAATTTATCATTCTCTCATTATTTCTCTGAACCATTTTCTTCTCCTCTTTCTCATTTTTTATTTTATTTTTTACCCTAATTAGTTTAATTCCTTTTTCCCTTCCACTTCCTCCCCCCTCCTCCTACCTTTTCTCATTTTATGTTGGATCACATTTATTTATATTTTACTTTATTTTTCATATTATACCTTTAACTCCTCTAATATTTCTTTTATTTTTATAATTTATTCCTTGTTTATTTTAATTGTTTCTTAATATCTCACTTAATCTTTTATTTAATTGTTGGGAAGGACCTTTCAACAACTACTTTAATTATTTTAATCTTAATACATCATTTTATATATTTTTAATCATTTAAATTCCTTTTTTAATACTAATATCTTATTTTAATTAAACTTTGACTTGACCTATTAACGTCTTCATTGATTAAATCAATAATTTTTACCCTAACAACTAATTGAATTCGTCTCTATAAATAAGACCCATTAGCACTCGTTTATCACCATTATGTGCCCTTGTCCCTGATGATGGGTGGAGTGTCCACTCGAAACTTTGGACATATTATAAACCCTATTCATAGTTTTATTCACAAAATCTTCTCACTATGAACAACTAGGAAAATCAACACTCTCTTAATCTTGTTGGTTTTCCTAGTTTGGGTTTCCAGGATAAAATTTCTATGTTAATGTGTGTGTTTGGCATTGCATATTTTCTATTTTTTAACTAAGAATACATCTACAACAATTAATTGTATAGGGTTAAAACCTACATATATTAGCCTTGTATCACTCCAATTTTCATTAGTCCAATGACACAATAATCATAAGTGACTTGAATTAGCAAGGTTGATTTGAAAACTTCCTTAAAACAAAACTATATCACTCTGTAAGTGGTCATATCAGTGCTATATCACTAGGATGATGGTTATCCGTGTGATACAACTCTTGTCTTCTACCTCACTTAGCCATGTATTTCACTAGAGATCAACTTCTCTCCATTGTGTCAATGGATTAACTGAAAAAAAATATTAGACATTAAAATGCATTATTAATTATATTTTCACACCTAAACTCAAGTAAATATCTATAAAAATGGCCCGATATCATCCTCATTCTTCATAATGCTTATATTTCTCTTTTCCTCTTGTGAGAATTGTAAAATAATTTAATTATTTTTAAATTACTACATTTAATCATCAATCCAATGTTCTTAGACTTATGCGATGCTAGAAAAATATATGCAGGACTAGAGCCCACCCTAAGAAATGCAAACTAAGCATAACGGGAAAATTACAACTACAAAAATTGAATACATAAACTAGTTTGGTTTATAACTTGCAAATTACTTTTATGTCTCCATTACGATTTTTAACTAGACATTGGAATGCTAGCTTTTGTAACTCTAGTGAAATTACTTTTCAAATCAGTTCTAAAATTGTGTTTCCTATATATTTTAACTGCAAGCATGAATTGAATTAAAGATTTATGCAATTAAAAATCTAGTTGCTCCAAGAACATAGGGTTCAAGAAAAGTTGCAGACTGATAACCCTTAACTGTCCTTGATAGAGGGTTCGCTTATTGTCAGACTTGGTATCAGCGTGGTGGTGATCGCTTGCCTGTTTGCATAGCAGTACATGGCGGCAGCCCCAGGAGGGGGGCCGACACCCTCCTTCAAAGATGTCACCGCGGAAGCACAAGCAGTGGGTGGCTCTAATCGCTTGAATCGGCAGACAGGAGAAACGCAGCGGTCTAGCCCGGTTTTGGGAGCCAAATGGCAGTCAAAGACAAAAGGCCAGTGCTTGCCTAGGGCACAAAAAAACCCAGGTTCGTTATACCACCTAACACATTAAAATATTATCGTTGTTATATGAAAGATCATGCTTTAATCTGTAAATTTATTGGCCTCTGGCCGACGGAGAAAGATATTTTACGATGGATTCAGAATAAATGGCAACCTCGAGGGCAGATTGACCTAAAATTTGGCCCCCGTGGGTTTTTCACAGTTATATTTACTAATTTATTGGACAAAGAACGTATATTTGAAGGAGGGCCGTATTTTTTTAATAATGCAGGGTTGTTTATGCGGCAGTGGGAAGAATGTTATAATCCCGATGAGGAACAATTTCTGGAAGCTCCTGTTTGGGTCCGTTTATTTGCTTTACCTATTGATTTTTGGGACCCCAATATTCTTGAAGGGATTGGTAATTATTTGGGAAATTTTGTGAAAATTGCGGAGACAACGTACCGTGGACGATATACCTCTTTTGCCCGTATTTGTGTTTAAATGAATATTTCAGAGCCTCTTCCTGAAACGATTGAACTTGAATATGAAGGTAAGGTTTGGCAGCAGACTCTTGATTATGAGCACATTCCTTTTTGTTTTCGTCGTTGTCATGAATATGGCCACTTGTATAAATCTTGTCCGCAAAATTCTCCAGAGGTTCAATCAGCCAACAGTTCACAACATGCAGATGCAGGTCGGGGTAAGTATGAAGGTGAGAAGGCTGATGGTTTTGTTTCTACTGTAATGAAGAAAAAAGGCTCTCAGTCGCCTTCTATTTCACATAACAGTCACAAGTATCGCACTTTAGAAAACCCTTTTGAGATACTACAAGAAGATGAGGCTTCGTCAAAGGATAAGAGTGATGCTTAGCCCTCGCCTTCAGTGGAACAGTTTCGAGAACCACCACAGGATATGCTTGATGATGAACCTTCACACCTCGAGATGCAGATAGACAAACCGTCATCTATCAAACGTAAAGCACCACTTGAAAATATTGAATCTACTGATGTAATTGTTGAATCGCAGGAACAGGAGACGATGGATATTGAGACTCCTAAGGAGGATCTCAGCGCAGAGAAACAGGTGATGAAAATGCTTCTTCATGAAAGGAGGAATTTAGATGACAGGTTTATTCTAGATGATAAAAAAACTCTCTATAAATAGACATTTGAGCATTATTTAACGGCACAGACCAAAACAAAAGTCAATACCCCAGAGTCTAGTTTGCATAAATTGGGTACTCAGCATTCCAAACCAAGTAAGAAGAAAGGAATGAAAACCCTCCAAGAATAAATTCAATTAGTTGGTGAAATGTTGGTTAATACAGGAAAAATCATGCCGTTAACAATGGTATTTCAAAAACTACCTAAATCCTAATGATGAAAATTCTTTCTTGGAATATTCACGGGTTAAATAGCCTGGGTAAACAGCGATATTTGAAGGATAAATTAAAAAATGAGAGACCTCATATTATGTTACTGCAAGAAACAAAGATTACTTCGTCTCGTTTTGATACCATTTTAAGGACTTTTAATCCTCATTATGAAGTTATGGTCATTGACGCTCGAGGTACAACGGGGGGAATTGCTATTCTTTGGAATCCCAACGAAGTTATAGCTGATGATTGGTTTGGTATACATTGTAGTCTCTCTGGTACTTTTCAGGTGGTAGGGACTCAAGAAAACCTCTTAATTACTACAGTTTATGGTCCTCATTCACGAGGGGAGAAACAACAGTTTATAGATAGCATACGGGATTTGTGATTATTTCATAGGGAGAGTAATTGGATTATTGGTGGCGATTTTAACTTGATTCTAAACCTTAATGAAAAGAAGGGAGGGCTTAGGAGAGACGATCAGGAGATGGAATCGTTTCGTGACCTTATAGCTGATCTTCACGTGGTTGATATCCCTACTGTGAATAGTATATATACTTGGGATAATTGTCGTGGTCAAGAGCATCAGATTGCTTCTCGTCTTGATAGTTTTTTAGTTTCGGAGGATTTATTTAATCTAGACCTGCATTTTGAAGCCTCTATTCTGCCTTCTTTAGGTTCTGACCATTGGCCTATTAGTTTAACTTTGGATATTAAGGATATGCCTCAACATAAGCCTTTTCTTTTTGAAATTTCTGGTTAAGGGATCCTACCTTTGTTAATCAAGTCAAGTGTTGGTGGCAATCGTCACAGATTCAAGGTAGAAACCACATGCATACATTTCAGTTAAAATTGAAGTATATTAAGAAGGAGTTTAAACATTGGAATAAAACGCATTTTGGAAATATTCAAACTACTCTAAAAGTTCTCTAGGAATGGATGAAACACATTCAACAAGAAATCATTTTAAATGGTCAAACGGAAGTTCTTACAGAACAAGAAGGGTTAGTTCTTAGTGAACTAGAAGAACAGCGTAAACATGAAGAGATATTATGGAAGCAGAAGTCTCGAGTGCAATGGTTGAAGGAAGGTGAGAAAAATACTTCTTTCTTTCACAAATCCCTCATTCAAAGATGCCAAAATAATAGAATCTTCTCCTTAAAGGATGCGAATGGTAATAAAGTTTTCAAACATCAACAATTGGAAGAATTGTTGGTTGGACACTTTCATGCCATGGTGACTGAACCTGTTCGTGACAGACATGCGACTATTCATCGCATCACGGCTCATATTCCGGCAATAGTATGTCAGGACCAAAATCTCACTTTAATGACAAGCATTAGTTTTACGGAGGTGGAGGAAGTTGTTTAGAATCTTCCTAAATGTAAAGCTCCTGGCCCCGATGGATTTACAACAGAATTTTACCAGGCATGTTGGCCCTTTCTTGGTCATGACATTTGGGAATTGGTAGAAGAATCACGGCGGACACGACAGGGTTTTCCAGCCTTGAATTCGACATTTATTACTTTGGTACCAAAGCAAACTCATACGGACACCCCGACAGGATTTTGCCCTATTGCTTTATGTAATGTTATCTATAAAATCTTATCTACTATTATGGTCAATCGGTTAAAACCAATTCTTCTGGATATTATTTCTCCGGAGAAAATAGGTTTCGTTAAAGGAAGGAAAATTTTGGATGGGCTAGTGATAGTCCAAGAGGCAATCCATTCTTTAAAACAACAGAAACGACAAGGTATGTTGGTTAAATTAGATTTTTCAAAAGCTTACGATCGGTTAAATTGGGATTATCTGAAAGTCGTCTTACTTTCTTTTGGATTTGATGAACGATGGCTTCAATGGTTATTTTCATGTATATCAACTCCGAATTATTCCATTCTGGTTAATGGAGTTCCTAGTTCCACATTCAATGCCACTAGGAGATTGCGCCAGGGGGATCCCATTTCCCCATTTCTGTTTATCATTACTGCTGAAGGGCTTGGAAGGCTCATTAAGGCACAAATTGCAACCCATAGTTTCAATGGTCTGAATCTTTGGGGTCGAGATCTTACACTCTCGCATCAACAATTTGTTGATGATGCAATGCTTTTCTCTCATGTGTCTTTACGAGAAGCTCTTTCAATTTTGCATATTCTTAATCTTTTCATGGAAGCTTCGGGCACTATGATTAATAAAGATAAATCTCGTATTTATTTTTTCAATACCCCTGCTCCTATTGAATGCTTCATAGCTCATACTCTTGGTTTTCAAATTGGTCATTTGCCTTTTAAATATCTCAGTTTTACGTTGCACTTGTCGTCCTTAAATTCGGCAAGTTGGGAAAGTTTAATGACTAGCCTTCATAATCGGCTGCAAAACTGGGCCCTCATAGCACTAAATGCACCTAGCAGAGTTATTTTACTAAGATCGGTATTGCAAGCTACTCCTATCTATCAATTTTCAGGCAGAGTTCCTCCTAAAAATGTATCTGCTACCTTGGTAAACATTTTCAAGAAATTCCTTTGGCAAGGTGTGCAAAATACAAAAAAATGGGCTTTATTGTCTTGGGATATACTTGTTAAATCCAAAAGAATAGGGGGACTTGGATTTCGGGATCCTTTTATATTAAATCAAGTGATGGGGGCTAAATTATGGTGGCGGTGGATACAGGGGGGCCAGGACCTTTGGAAGCGAATTTGGGAAATTAAATATGCAATGCCTACGTCAGTTTTTGGCAAGCTAAAAACAGATTATGCTCCAAAAGGCTCAAATATCTGGAACTTAGCAGCGACCAATAGGGACTTGATTCGTCAGCATAGTTTCTGGGAAGTGCAAGGCAAGCAGACTACACTCTTCTGGGAAGACTCCTGGCAGCAGCGTGAAAAATTATTTAGCAGGCTAGACTTGGGTGAAATCTTCTTATTTACAAATTTACCTCATACAAGACTTATTCATCATTATTGGACTACCCAGCCTAGTGGCCAATGGCGAGTATGGAAAAGTAGAGAACACTGGGCTCATGCACCTGATACGACTCAAGGGCGTAACTTAGACAAGGAATTGCAAACTCGAACCATCACGACAGCTACTGGGGCAGATATTCTACGGTGGGGCTATCGGACTAAGGGGATGTTTACAATTAAGGAGGCCTATTTCCTCAAATCGCAAAATCATCAAGATGTTGCAGCGCCTATTTGGAATAAAATCTGGAATGTTAAATTCTTGCTAAAGGTTGAATATTTTATGTGGCTTTTAAGCCATAAATGCACGTTGACCTGGGATCATTTGCAACATTGTGGTTTGCAGGGTCCTTCCTACTGTATCCTGTGTTGCCAAAATCAAGAAACTATTGAACACTTATTCAATACTTGCCCTTATAGTAATGAAATATGGGAGCGCCTCGCGGTGTTATTCGGCCAAATAGACCGTGTACTTAGTAGTGTCAATACTACTATTTGTCACTGGCACAGTGGTGGGTATAAGAGTGAGGTGATTAATAGGGCCTGGTGGTTATCGATAGGCTTTCTGCTTTGGGGAATATGGAAGGAGCGAAATTCTCGCATTTTTAGAGGTGTAGAATGTTCAGTTCATCAACTCTGGCATGTTATCGTCGAGAATATCAGGGAAACAATTCTGGTGGAGTGATGGGGAGTGTTGAAAATGGCAACAAGAAACAGTGAAGGAGGCCTCCTGAAACATCTTTCCTGATCCTAGCTGGAAAGTGATCACCTAAACTAGGTGGGGACCACACATGTGATTTTTGTCGAAAAAATCTATTTTTAGACTATGTCTATTTTTAGACATATGGAGCATGGTTCAGGGATTGCATGTATGAGATTCTTGGAGTATGTGTCATGTTGGTAAAAATAGATGGGACTCTATTTTTTAGGTCAAGGAGGTCAAAGGCTATTTTTAGACTGCCTCTCCTAAAAATATGGAAGTCAAATATTATTTACCCTTAATAATATTTAGACTATAAACAACAGTTTACTCTCTTGGAGCACTTCAGTTTGAGTCATGGAGGTGGCTCATGCATCTCACAGAGGAATCACGTGGTTCCTAGGGTTTGATGGCATCTTGCATGTTAGACTTCAGTTAGACTCATGTGGCAGAGTTTTGGTGGAGTTGATTGAGGAGTTAATGGAGGTGGTGTTCTGGTTAACTAGTTGAACTAGTTGTATTTAGTTTAATTGGCTAATACACTAGAGATGAGTTGTGTGAATTAAATATTATTTAATTCACTAATTATTAACTCATTATTCAACTAAAGAACACATCAGTTTAACTCAGTGCATGGACAGTTCAGTGGCGACAAGTGAAAGAGGTAGATGAAAGGGTGAGTACAGCTATCAGTTGTGACATCAGTTGTGCATGAGATTTGCACTACACTTGGAGGAAATTACCAATGACAATTGCGCAGTTGAAGCCAGTGAGATTCAAACCTGGATCTCTATTTAGACCAGCCTTGATTGCGCAATAGAGGCAGAGAAGTAGTGGATGTGTTTTGAACCTGTGACTTGTTCAAAACCAAGCTAGTTTTTGTGTAGCTTTGGGAGATAGTACTGAGTACTTGTGAGGAGTTTGTACTATGTATTTGCTGCATGTTCTCTCCATTTATAATATACTATAGCTGGGGGTTTTCAGCTATAAGCTTTCCCCATACATACTGAGTTAATGTGTGATTGATTTGATGTGCGATCGCTTCTATTATTTCCGCATGTGACAATTAATTGTAGATGAGATTATGTGTTATGCATGCAATTTGAAATTGATGTGTAATCGGGTTAATATCCATTGAATAAGTGATTTATTCAGCTAATTTCTACATGGTATCAGAGCAATATTAATTGTCGAGATCTATTACAGTGATTGCAAACTTATTTCCTCGGACAGAGCCTGCATACGGGCCAGATAGCCTCCGGATTCATCTTTCTTTGGAAAGTGAAAGGTCTGGTAAAAGCCCATGCAGTCAATCTCTGATTTGGAAATAATTTGTTCTCAAGTGTAGATCGGAAGCAATTGAGTTATCAGCTGGTGGTGAAATTCGAATTTGCAGATTTGTGTTCTTGGTGCCGCGGCGAAAATGTCTTTCATCGGTTTGCGACTAGAATATGCCTTGGAAGGCAGTTCGAATTATGTTGCATGGAAGGACCGCATGGAGGCTGTATTAGATGATCATGGGCTGTTGGAATTCGTGGAGAAAGAGATTCCAAAGCCTACTTCTACTGATGCAGCTGTTGTGGAAGCATGGCAAAAGAAACAAGCAAAATGTTGAAGGATCCTGTTGGAGGGTGTAAAGGATCACATTATATCCAGTTTACATGGGAAGGCCTCTCCATATTTGATGTGGAAAGCCTTGACGGATCTGTACCAAAGCAAGAGCGATCAGAGGAAGCTGGCGGTCAAAGATAGACTCAGGAACATCAAGTGTGAGAAGGGGGAAAGTATGCCGAAGTACCTCACGAGGTTCACCCAATGTCGGGATGAGCTGGGAAGTGTTGGTGTGCTGGTGGAGGATGAGGATCTGGTGAGTTTGGTGCTTCTTGGTTTGCCGAAGAGTTGGCATGCATATCAAGATAGTGTCAATGGTCGGGAAAAGTTGCCGGGATGGGAAAGACTGTGGTCTGATCTCGTGCAAGAGGAGATCCGGCGAAATACCAGAGATGGTTCTTCGTCAAAGGGAGCTGATGAAGAAGACTGCGCTTTGGCTGCCAAAGCAAGGAAGGGGAAGGGCAAGGAGAAGGCTTCTCAATCCGGTGCGGATGGTAAAGAGCGTGACATGTCCAAAGTGAAGTGTTTTCACTGTCACGATCATGGACATTACGCCACGAATTGCCCCAAGAAGAAGAAGAACAAGTAGGCTGCTGGATCTGCAGCTGGTGAGGCTCTTGCCTCGCAATTTGAGCTGGACTTCTCATTGATGGCATGCATGTTGTCTAGTGCATTGGGATCGGGGTGGTATATTGATAGTGGCGCTTCCTTTCACATGACGGGAGATGCAAATCTTTTCAGTGACTTGGTGGAGAAAGGTCTCCAGATGCATGTTGAGTTGGGCGACGGTGGACGATACAATGCGACCGGCATTGGTACCATAACCTTTTAGAGGGAGTTAGGTAAACTCATTCTTTTACAAGATGTATTGCATGTACCAGGTCTAACAAAGAATCTGATCTCAGTCGCAATGTTAGAGGATAAAGGGTATGAAGTTGTCTTTAGAGAAGGGAAATTTTTCCTTCGGCACAAGGCAACGGGACAAGTCAAGAAGGTTGGGATTCGAGCAAAGAAACTCTACAGACTTGAAGTAGATGGGATGTCTACGGAGCTTCCTATTGTTGGGAAGCAGGAGAAAGACATGCAACTGAAGCTTGAGAGGGAGCAAGTGTTGCATGCAGGCGAGAAAGACATGCAATTGAAGCTTGAGAGGGAGCGGGTTTTGCATGCAGGTGAAAGTGAACCTCGGGATGTGGAGCAGCCACAAGAGGATCATGGAGTGGAAGAGACCACTCATACAGAGAAATTTCGTGCCAGACGGGCAGAGGGAGTGCATGCAGCTATACCACCAGGTATGAGGTGGGGCGACATGCATGATTGATCCCAAGAGGAGATTTCTGGGCAGATTCATGAGATCGTGTGGATCTCATGGATTGAACCTGGCTACGAGGTGCCCACAGCGTAGCAGTAGCATATTAGTTGGAGTGATGCAGGCAGATCAAAGTGACAGTGTCGGATACTGGAGCGCGGATCAGAGTTGACAGCAAGTGCAAGAGTGCATGGGTGCAAGAGTTCAACAGCGCAGTAGTTCCTGATGACATGTGCAGTTGGTACCAGCATAAGTCGAAGACTTTGATGATAGATGCTAGATGCATCAAGACTGATTGAGTTTTTTGGAGCCTATTCAGTTTCAGAGGAGTTGCAGAGCAGATGCATGGAGTTGCATGGCGCTTGTGAAGGTTGCAGGGCGAATGCATGGAGTTGCATGTCGCATGCAATGACAGTCCTTTCTTGTTGAGAGGGAGTGTTGAAAAATGGCAACAAGAAACAGTGAAGGAGGCCTCCTGAAACATCTTTCCTGATCCTAGTTGGAAAGTGATCACCTAAACTAGGTGGGGACTACACATGTGATTTTTGTCGAAAAATCTATTTTTAGACTATGTCTATTTTTAGACATACGGAGCATGATTCGGGGATTCCAGTTGGAGATTCTTGAAGTATGCGACATGTTGGTAAAAATAGATGAGACTCATATTTTTAGGTCACAGGCTATTTTTAGATTGCCTCTCCTAAAAATATGGAAGTCAAATATTATTTACCCTTAATAATATTTAGACTATAAACATCAGTTTACTCTCTTGGAGCACTTCAGTTCGAGTCATGGAGGTGGCTCATGCATCTGATAGAGGAATCATGTGGTTCCTAGGGTTTGATGGCATCTTGCATGTTAGACTTCAGTTAGACTCATGTGGCAGAGTTTTGGTGGAGTTGATTGAGGAGTTAATGGAGGTGGTGTTCTGGTTAACTAGTTGAACTAGTTGTATTTAGTTTAACCGGCTAATACACTAGAGATGAGTTGTGTGAATTAAATATTATTTAATTCACTAATTATTAACTCATTATTCAACTAAAGAACACATCAGTTTAATTCAGTGCATGGACAGTTCAGTGGAGACCAGTGAAAGAGGTAGATGAAAGGGTGAGTATAGCTATCAGTTGGAGGATCAGTTTTGCATGGGATTTGCATAACACTTGGAGGAAATTACCAATGAAAATTGCGCAGTGAAGCCAAGGAGATTCGAACCTTGGATCTCTATTTAGACCAGCCTTGATTGCGCACTAGAGGAAGAGAAGTAGTGGGTGTGTTTTGAACCTGTGACTTGTTCAAAACCAAGCTAGTTTTTGTGTAGCTTTGGGAGATAGTACTGAGTACTTGTGAGGAGTTTGTACTATGTATTTGCTGCATGTTCTCTCCATTTATAATATACTATAGCTGGGGGTTTTCAGCTATAAGCTTTCCCCATACATACTGTGTTAATGTGTGATTGATTTGATGTGAGATCGCTTCTATTATTTCCGCATGTGACAATTAATTGTAGATGAGATTATGTGTTATGCATGCAATTCGAAATTGATGTGTAATCGGGTTAATCTCCATTGAATAAGTGATTTATTCAGCTAATTTCTACAGGGAGATGATGATTGGCCTGACACGGTTATGGAAACACGAATTCTACACGCTCTTAACCTTAACCCTCAAATGCTTGATGTTTCTTTACAGAAAATACAACCGAATTTGAATTCTATACTGTCACATTAAATTCCTCCACCGTTGTTTTTCATGAAACTAAATTTCGATGGGGCCTCAAAAGGGAATCCTGGCCAGGCAAGGATTGGTGGTATATTCCGAGATTCTTCTAGTAAGGTCTGTCGTCTTTATTCTTATCCTATGGGGTATATTACTAATAATGAGGCTGAATTGATGGCTCTAAAGCAGGGTTTAATTCTTGCGATTCGGGAAGGTTACCAAAGGCTTGTTGTAGAGGGGGATTCTGCAATGGCAGTGGGTATTCTTAAAAAAATACAACAAGGTAATCCATGGCAGAAAATCAGCAAGAGCTGGCGAACAACGAAACTTGTGGAAGATATTGGCAGCCTTCTTAGCCAGATTCGTTTAGTTATCTGCACTCATATTCACCGAGAGGGGAATCAGGCAGCAGATTATTTGGCGAATTGGGCTTGTAAGAATACCAACAGACATCTCGATATCAATGATTCCCACCAGGTCTGGGTTGTCGAACTATATCCTCTGTAGTGTATTGTGGATCATGATCGCTCTCGTTCACCCCCAATCGGGGTGCGTGCTGGTTGATTTGGGCCGTCCACATCCACGTGGTGGATGCCTTGCCGCCCCATGCGCTATTATTATGCACCCAGTCCTTTAGCGATTGTATCTACTATGCTCCTTGATTTTTCATGCGCCAGCCAATTATCCCTATTAATGCTATGTCAGACGCATTAACTGATGTCTTTATGTGGTGGTTATTCACTGTTATAGTTGGTTTTGTAATTTTTCACCAGTCTCTGTTCCGGCCCTGTATCGGCGTTTCACTGTAGATTAGAGCTTCCCATCTCAGTGCGCGTGTTCTTCGGTGGAGATCGGGGCCTCTCTGCAAGTTTTTCCATTGCCAGTATGGTGAAGGGACAACCAATGAAGCTGAAACGAGGGAGGTTGTCTACTCCTGAGGCTAGCTCGAGTAGGCGTGGTAGGAAATAAAATACAGAGGTGCTGCAAGAGTTAGCTCAAGTTTATGACTCAGGTAATCAGGATAAGATTAAGTAAAAAATACAAGGCCGGGAAGTTGATACTGATCGTGAAGAGGTGGGTATGGACGAGAAGCTTTCCCATATGGACTTCTTAACTGATCCAAGCAGTACTCGGGGTCGTGTTTCTCTCTTTCAGCAGTCAGTAAAGACTTACTGGAAGATGAAGTGTCTCCTTGCCAAGGCTATGGCAACAACAGAGGATAAGAGTCTCACCTCTTCTATTCTGTTTGAAATGCAACAGATGAAGATGGATATGCATGCTATGCTCAAGGTACAACTTCAGTTGAATGATAAGGTGGGCAAGCTTGAAAAACAGTTAAAACTCTTTCATAGCAGCTCATAGGTGTTCAGCCCAACTGTTAATGCTCTGGTTTCTGATTTAGCTGGTTAACTATTTCCTTGTCTATTTAATTTGGACTCTGTTAGTTTTTTTACTTCTCTTGTTTGTAAATATTTTGGACATACTACAGGTCTCAAAGCTGTTCGAGATAGGCTAAGACAATTTCGTTTTTGGTCTGCTTATAACTCGTTGTGGTGGCCAACAGACCTGGTTTCCTCCGGGCAGGTTGAGGTCACTGCATTGGTTTTTCTTGTATGACTCTCTACCCTTCATATTTTTGGTAATAGAAAGGTACTACGAAGCTTACAAAAAAATTAAAAAAAAAAAGATTTATGTAATTAAATTAAATCAAACTTCAACATGTTGATACCTAATTTTGAACCTTTAATTTTGTGATATGCCACAATCTTTCTTACCTAATTGAATTAAAGATTTATGTAATTAAATTAAATCAAACTTCAATGTGTTGATACCTAATTTTGTGATATGCCACAATCTTTCTTACCTATTCCTTGCTTGATCATCCTTCTCTTTGACCACTAGTGACTTGTTCTACTAATGTGTTTCATTGTCATGACTGGATGGAAAAGACCACAAAGCTATTTTTACATCACTTTTAATTATATGCATCACATACATGTTATGTCGTTGCTCACATTATACAATGTTCAAAGATTATTATGCTCACAACCTTGATATGTTAACATAAATATGGTACAAGTCTACAATGAAAAAAATGTTGTGTGTTGGAAGGGACTTTTTACATTATGTAACACCCAGGGATGGCAAATGAAATGGTTTTTTTATATACATATTTATTATATGCCTTAATTCTATGTTCATTTAAAAAAAAAATGGTATATTGAAAGTTTGGTTAATATATGTTCGAATCCAATTTTATATGCATTGCAACCATTGTATATTTCACGCCATACATAACATATGACTCATTGCTATATTGAAAACCTTTGCAGGTAATAGTTGTTCAGGTGATTAAAGGTTATACATCAATATTTAATATGAAATGTTTTCCATGTGGAACCTTTACATTAAGTTGGATTAACATTACATTGTGTTTCATTTGGGTGATGCGTTCATCGCGTTGATCTTTCATTTGAAAACTGGAATACATTTGTGATGAACTAGACTTGTGTTTGTTTAAGTGATAGGGGAAATCTACATCCAATATTTAATGCGGCACTTCAGGGAACAAAAATTATCCAACAATTTAATGCCCACCATGAAAAACCCTACCATGCATTTTTGCTGCAAATTTCGCTCATTATGCTACCTCAGAAGCATTATTTTTATTATGGAAAGTGGTTTTTACTGAAGGGTTTTAACACTAGGAGTACCTTAGCTTCAGGAGCTAGATTGTTAGCTAAAAGTGAAGTTTTGGAGGGTATTTCTGTCGAATTTTAGCATTTCACAGGTAAACACATGGTTAATTGTGTAGTTAATTATGTTTTTCGAAGATTAGTTGTCTTTCCTATTCTTATTGAATCCCCTTTGTTATCTCTTAATTACCATAACCATTATCTGTCTCCCCGATTGATTATATTTCAAATGCATGTAACAAAGGGTATATTACCCCCTTTCCCATATGATTTCAATCTGATCATTTCTTTGAGCCACGTTGTATTTTGAAATGAAAAGGGCCAAAACCATCTTTTGTAAATTCTTGTTAAATATTCATGAAGGGAATGAAACCTGTGCACCACCATGCAGTGGTTATATATTTTCATAAAGCTAGCCAATGCTTGCAAAAAATGGGGTTTCGCCCACGCTTTGTATAACATTACCATGTTCCCAAACCCCATTATCGTTGAAATGCATGTACACTTTCCCATTAAAGTCCCATAACTTATAAGCCATTGCAATGATGCAAATTTTGTCATTCGAGTTGCATACAAACTCTTAACTTCTGCAATTCCCAATTCGTTGCAGGTATTATATTATATATTGCTCTATGACATTCGTACAAATTATTAATTGTATGCAAGGTCTTTGAATCTCAATGACATACTCTTCTTGCACAAAACAATCATTGCATACATGGTTTTTACGCACTGCTGCAAGTGAAGCTTCGAAGGAAGTTTCCTATTTTCCCAGGCCTGCAAAAATTTCAAAGAAGGATAAAGAAAAATGGGTCAGATTCATTCTAAAGTTGTAGAAGAGGATATAAAGAGAATCTCATGCGACTTTGAATTTTTTTCCATCACTTCATTCCACAGTTGCTAAACCCTAAACTAAACCCGTGTTGTTATTTTAAATTAAAAAAGGGTTTATTGGAATAATTATTATGAGTCTCTGCATATATATTTATTTTACTTGTGATTCATTATATGAGTCAATGTTGTTCCATTCTCCCTCTGTAGCCCATCCTTTCAACCCATCTCAGTTATTAGTCCTGCAAGTATATAAGATTAACCAACCTTAATTTAACATTTTGAATATGTAACAATTCAAATGGGAAATGAGTTGTTGTTTGCTTCTGGTTTTATGGTTTTAGTTTTAACTTTGGTTATTTGCAGAATGAATTCGAGCCCACGAGGTTCAGGAAGAGGTATGGAAAGGAGGAACAAGCGACCAGGCTGGTGGGATTCTAACATAATTAAAAATATCCATTTTTTTATCGATTTTAATGTTGATTATGTTGTATTTCACCAACTGGACACAGTGGTCACCTCAATATGTGGTCTCCCAATTTTTCATGTATTCCTCCAGTTTACCAGATTAGCGTAGTGCCCTCCCTCCATTCTCATCCTAACACTCAAGATATTCCATAAACTACACATTTTAATTCACTTGTATATGTAAATGACGGTTAGGGCCTATTCAAAATATACCTGATCATGATCATGATGCCTGGGGAAATGTTTCAAAGACCCCTATCCTGTTTCTAGTTCTCATTCTGCTACTCATGATGCTCTCCCTCTATCTGGAAAGAAAATTATTCATGCACATTCAAAATATACTTCTACACCTACTCTTGCTAGCCACACTCCTTAGCACTTCGCAGCTCCTTCAAGTCCTTTGTTCTTGTCCCATGTTGATGTTCCCTCTGCAGAAGATCCATAACAAACTCCCACAGCTAGTTCCAGGTCTGATCTCACTACCAATTGTCCAGAGGTTTCCCAAGATAAACTACTAAATGAGGCAAAGAAAATCAATTTGTCTATGGAGAGGATTTTATTAGAAGCTAAGAACAATGCCTCTCCTTTTGGTTGCAAGTTTTGATATATGCTAATGTTCAATTGTTTATAGGGAATTTCATGAAGTTTGGCAATATTTTGAACAATTGTAACATTTTGACAAGCATATTGTTGGTTTAATTTTTGAATTATCTTAATTGGACACAGGGGTTATGATTTTATTGTTTGATATTCGGAAGAGGGGACATTTTCAAAATTTTAGACATATTCTTAATTAGTCATTTCGTATTATTATGAATGTGAAGTTTGGTTAATTGGATAATTTACTTATGTGATGCACACTTATTTTATATAAGTTGATGATTGTGCATTTAATGCATTATTTTATTGTTAATACACATATGGATGTGGGTCATCCCCCTCTATGAGTCATTCCCTACTTTTTAGGAGTCCACCTATTTAGTATCAACTTCAAATTAACTAAGTATGATTAGTTTAATTAACACAACAATTATGTAACTACCTGTAAATTCAAGGCTATAAGCCCAAGTATAAGAAGGAAAGAAGGGTCTTTTTTTTTTTGGGCTATTCCACAAGTGGTCTGATTTAGTTATTTTTCTTCATTTGGGTTCAATATTTTCTATGTTTAGGTGATTGTTATTCAAAAACATTATTTTACAGGGATTCTTTTAGTAATAGCATTGATATAGATTCATAATACTTCTTGTTGTTAGAGGTATATTTGATTTCAGTTAAAGGTTATTTCTTTTTTCAATTCTAATGTTGAATCTTGTGCAGTAACATAATAGTCTCTGAAGTCTCTTTGAGCTTGCTACAATGAGATTTGTTTTATTTAGTTGTTCTATCTATTAGCATTTGACCACGCTCTTGTAAACGAGGTTCTTTTTAAAAAAAGTTTCCTTGAGCGGATTTAAATCTTCCTAGTTTGTGGATACTTTATATGAACATTATTTTTTATGATATCAATGAAGTATCATTTGTTGTCCTTACCATATTGTGTATTAATCATGATTTTCACATTTTACTTTCTCCTGATAATAGAAATATGTATCCTTATATTTCAATTCTTTTTCTTAGGAAGTGTAATCTTAATGAGAAACAATGATTTTATTCTATACTTGTTTAACATTGATCATTTGTTTGTGAATTTGAATTAAAATACATGTTAATGATCATTGTTCTCTTCAATGACATTCTTGTTGAACATATTATAAAGTTTAGATTTTTGGGGTTTTAGACTTGAATTTATATTTATTTTATTTTCTTATTTGATACTTTGAAATTGTATCATATTTTATTGGCTTGTAAGTTGGGTAAATTTCCCGTATCCTTGGCCTAGCCAGCGTAATGATTCGAGGGTTGTTGTGGATTTTTTGCCCAAAAATATTCATCATCATATTTTCTGGCGACCATACTAAGGGGAAAATGATTTTTCTTCCTATTTCATTGAATGCCTTGGTTTATTGAATTTTATTTGTTTTTCTCTTTCTTCTGTCTGTTGTTTATATCATTTCTTGTTCATGACTGTTATCTTGACAAGTTTAGTGACCAAATTTCAACCCTTTAGACCAAGCACTAATCAAGATGATATAGCTTTGGAATTGTTATCCACAACTAAGGCAACAACAACAAAATATTTCAATCATGGTCAATTATTCACTTTTACTATGTTGTTATTAAGATGCATTTTATTTTCATAAATAAATGCGACTTTTCCTTTCTAAATCCTTTTCCTTTGCCTTTTCCAATTTAATTAGCCATAATAAACCAAAGTGAACACCCACTAGGATGTTTTTCCCACCATTCAGTTTGGAATACATGTCCCATCAACTCTGGTCTTATATATTTTTTACATGGAATTTTACTAGGGTTGTTATAGAACCCTCTCCCTTGGGGGAACACCATCCTCGGTGTTCAATGACACCTACAACCAACAATATTGTTGAAACAAAAAATATTGCCTATGGAGCTTTATAACACAACTTGTTGCAGTATTTACAATGATCACTGCTGAAACATGACAAACATATGGTTTACTGGAGCTTTATAACACATCTCATTACGATATTTACAATAACAATCACATATATTTAAGCACATTCGATTCAATCGGAAAATAACCATAATGTCTATGGAGCTTTATAAACCACCTCGATATAGTATTTACAATAATATACACATATATACATATACACATTTGATCAACCAAAAAAAGAGAGGATATGATGCCCGTATCAATCAATCAAGGGAATCTAGAGGCTCGCACCTCCACCCTTAAAAGTAGTACCAAGATTCACGTCCTTCCCAGGAAGTGCATTATCCATTGTCAAAGTCAAAGTTGCATCCAATGTCCAATGCTATAATCTGCACCATTTGTTCTCTGAGTGAACAGTTACCGGATCATTCCTCTAGGGCACAGTCCCAATGTGCATTTGATTCCATCTGGAAATACTAATGAAAAAAACGAATATATCCCCTACCTTTCCTTCTCTACTACACAGTCCCTCGGGCAATCCGGTCACCCCTTCCATGCAGTCACTCACGTTCCAAGTTACGTTGGCACCCCCATCCCAATAATTCCATCCCTTGGCAAGGTTTCCTCGCATCGGAAGTTCAAGCAACCAAGGCATATATGTGCCTCAAAACCATCATACCGGTCATAGCATGCTCATGGAAATCAATGGACATTATTGGGTACCAGTGTCCCAAAATGGCCCTGCTCCTGAAATGCTTTACCATCATATTGCTGCATGTTCCAATTCCTTTTGTTATTGCTTCTACTACTTGCAATAAGTTTCAACCACCCAACTGGGCATTTCCATGCTTCCTGTACCAAGCACATAACTGCCATTAGAGTCAAAATAAATTGAAATAACTTCAAATCATACCTCTCATCAATAAGGTACACTTGCAATATTGTGTACTTCATGTCACAACAAGTCAAACTTGTTGTTTGATCAAATCATCATGTATAAGCATATCACATCTAGATAGTTAAAAACACAACTGTCATAGGTCAAAATCATGAATTACATGCAATCATCATAAGCCATAATTATAAATCACATGTAACCATCATAAGTCAGAATCATAGATCACATGCATAAAAAATACAATAAAATACTGATACTTACCCTTCATCAGTCCTTACTTTTGCCTTTGTTCTTTGCTACACATACTAGAGCGGTTGCCACACTTGGCAAGCACTCAATGCCCTTGCTTCTCTTCACTCATGTACACATACACACAGTGCACATCACAACACATAAATCCACACAAGGCATAAAACACCACACAATACATACCCCTATACCTAGTGTAAAACACAATATATGTACATGCACATACATCCGGTGTACGATAAAATACAAAACATATACATATACATATACATATACGTACACAGAGTACAACACAACAAATACGTATGTCGCGATACCACGACTACACTATGCACATAAATAGTACCGCATGCCCTCAACACATCATGTACGCCATGCATACAATACCATATGTATACCAGTACCATATGCACAACATGTACACAGTACCACCTGTACACAACACTGCATGTACAATGTGTGAAAAACATCACATGTACATGATACCTCCTGCACAACGTGTTCACAATGCCAAATGTACAATGCACCACCTATACAATGTGTACACAATACCACATGATGTACACATCACCACATGCACGACATGTACACAACACCACATGTACACAACATCACATGCACGACATGTACACGACACTACCTGCACACAACACCACATATACAACATTTACACAAAACAACATGTACACAACACCATATGCATACAACACCATATGTACAATCATGCACACAATACCAAATGTATATATCACCATATGTACATCATGCACACAACACCATATGTACATAGCACTACATATTCAACATGCACATAGCACCATATGTACACAACATCGCATATCCATGTAATGTTCCAAATTTTTCAATAAGGTAATTGGAACATTAGATTTGTTTTATTTTTAATAAAGTGAATAAAATGGGTGAAGGAGCCCATGTAGCAACCTAATAAACACTCCTAAGGTGCAAAAAGTCACTTAAGTAGCTTAAGTTAGAAGCCCCAAGTGTGAAAAGGGCCAAAAGCAAGTGAGCTAGACCATGGTTGACCCAAGTCAACAATGTACCCAAGGAGGGAAGCTTGCACAAGAAGATTGCGTAGTTGGATGGAGGGAAATTTGAAATGAGAGAAACCCCAATGTGAGTGGGGTCCATGGAAAGGAATCATGCCTTGCATAAAAGATGAAGGAGAGCCATTGTTGGGGTTTCATCTTTGGAGAAAGAATTTCGAAGTTGAAGCTTTCTGCAGTTTTTCAACTGAGATAGCTTGTGTTTCTTAGCACAAGAGGGATTCCTCTTTAGGAATCCCCTTCTCTTCCATGGGAGGCCATGGAGAGATTGTTCTTCATATTCCTCACATATTGGCTTGAGGCCAAAGCATTCATTTGCAGCTACTGCGTTATTCTTGCAGCAAGAAACGTTGGAGTTGCTGGTGTTGCAGTGAGGGACCTTCATCATTCATTTTCGGAGCTAGTTTAGTGGAGGAAGAACTCATTCTTTCTCTAGGAGATCAGGAAAGGAAAGCCTGGAGCTGATATTGCATATTTTGGAATTGGGCCATATGTTTCTTCTCACGCCTAGCGCAGTCTCCTTCCCTTACATCGTTATCTTCAAAGGTGGCATGCACAAAGGGTTCATTTTGTGCACCAGAGAGTGAAATATTCAGTAAGGGGATTAGCCCCTTCACTTTGGAGATCATTAGAGGAGGGATCAATGTTTATTGCAGCATATGCTTCCTTCTCCTATGTTATATTATATTTGAGTTGTAGCTGCTACACTGCAACTCCGACATTTTTCTGTTTTATGTATTTTAGCCAATCCCTTGGAGGATTGTTGTAATAATGTTCTCTAGGGTTGAGATCTTTCTCCCCCATATTTATTTGAGCACATATTGTTATATCATCTCATATATATCAGTTTGTAGTCATCTTCCCTCATAGACTACACAGTGATAGAGTTGTTGGGTTATGTAGTAGTGTATTTTCTTTGTTTTATGTACATTTTCCCTTGAGGCTGATTTAAGCTCACCTTAAGAGGCATTTTCCTCAAGGAATTTGTATTACATTTGCTGCTACAGATTATATATCAGATTTGCACTCTTCTTACATTACATGAGGCATTATTTCACTGCTGTTACATATTGAATTTTTAATACTATTGAAGGTTCTCTCATTAAGAATTATTTCGGTATACTTGTTGGTGGGAGATCTAAATAACCCACTTAGGGTTATTTCTTTGAGCTTATATTCTGCAGGGAGTTTGTGTCAGACATATTCTAAGGAATCCCGGCACTGGATTGCCTTATTTTCACATGGGCTTCCTTATACAACGTCCTCTTGGACACTGTTGTAGAAATTCCTTGAAGGGAAATATTAGCTTTTGAAAAGTTCTATTGGTAGAGTCTGCTAGTGGGCCAAGTAGCCTCTAGATCTCATCCTTCCTTGTGAAGGTGACATATCCAGTAAATTCCCCTACAGTCAATCTCTGAAATAGTTCATTGTTGATTTCTAATATTCCTGAAAAAGGAACATTACAGTGGTATCAAAGCTTTGAACTTGGCTCAACCTATGAAGTTCGAATTTCAAAGAAGAAGAGGTCAAAATGATGCAGAGGATGAGATTGATCTCATTAGTTTTTGGGTCTAGCAAGAACCTTTCCAAGGAGGTTGAGGAAGTAGAAGAAGGAGATGAGGAAGTACCATGCACTTCCTATTCTCACAGAGAAATAGAGCAGAAGCATGGAGAGGCACATACCAGCGCTGTCTTTATCATGAAGGAGCAGCCTTCATCTCCATCAGTTGAGAAAACCAACACATTTTGGGAAGAGACTCTTGCATGCACACAAGATCCAAACTTTACCAAGGTATGCATGAGTTTTCATTTCCTGTTGGTTCAATACATGCCATGAGGGATTGCACATCATGGCAAGCTGATTGTCTAGAGTAGGAGACTTTCACTGCGATGTGCCATTTTGAGGAAAGAAACCCTCATCATCCTCATGCACTATTGATGAGCCATGTATCACATGTGAGGGTGGGGTTTAGAAATTTTGTCATGAAGGACATTGCATTTCAATGTCCCATGAAATGCAAAAGGAGAAATATATTTTGGGACAACGGTAGCTCTTGTGGGAGAGGTACCAAGTGGTAGGATACTTACACCATGGAGCAGAGGAGAGCATGGGTGCATCATGATGGGATGGAATTTCTCTTACCACTCATTATGTTCCCATTTCAGATTGGGTATGGTGGAAGTATGGAGGAGCATCAAATACTTTTGATGCTCAAGTTTTATGTTGTTGCAGGAGCAAGAGGAGGCACTAGCATGTTGATCAGCGGTTGTCATTGATGTCAACCCAAGCAGCACCAAGGGCTAACCCAATATTGCATGGGAATTTTGACCTATCAAATTAATATATTCTGGGTCAATAATTCTTTTTATGGTTTCTACTTGTCGAGATGTTTCTGTTGATATATGGCACGCCATGTAATTCTTCACGGTTTGAGAGATATTCATGTTTGAAGTTTGTACCCCAGTTAGTGGGCTAAAACCCCATGGGGTTGGGGCATGGGTCATTGAAATTTCATAATTAATATTTTTAAGCTCCTAAAATCCCTCTCACGTTCACTTTTTGAAGCCCCTCTCAACTTAAGCATTCATATAAATTGTGATCTTCTTTTCCTCCTTATGCAAGGGATTCGACCATCTGAAACAGGTCATCTTGGAATTTTTGCTCTAACTTTTTTTTTCGAAGGTTCAAAAGCTGAAATTTTTCTGAGGCATAGCCAAAATCCTGAGGAAGCTGTAGTAAAAATTTCAGATCAAGGTGCGCAATAGTTTTGGAGATATGATCTGTGTAAGTCAAGGTTTTTGCAGGCTCCTGAAATTCATCTCAAAGAAGTGACCTTGGTAAATTCGTCATAACTCTCTCTCTGAGTATCAGATTGGAATTCCATAAAAAGTGATGGATAATGCACAGTCTGTAATTTTCTCTCTATCAATTTCATAAACAAATGAAGAAACAATGACACGTGGCATGCCATACAAGTGCGCTCTGCTGAAATAGTCCATAATTAGGACATTGTGAGAGATTGGGTATAAATCTCTCTTAAAGAATCCAAATTGGGTCAGACCTATGGAATTGGAAAGATGACTCAGAGGACTACTACATGACCAAAAATCAGATATTGAAGATCTGAAATGACAGAGATACACCAGATTCAATATCGAGCTCCTATAAGGAAAGAAAAAGCTAGATCATGTGTTGTCAAGGGTTGCAAAGGACCAGAATTTCTACGGCAGAAAAGCAAAGCAAGGTGCAGAAGATGGTAGCATGACAAGAGAAGCAACCAAGGTGCATAATAGCAACAAGAAGTTCATCATATGAAGTCTTCAAGTGGGCAGCACTGCATACAATCATTGTAAAGGTATCATTGTACTTAGTCATTGTAAATACATTATTGTACAAATTGTACTAGTGTCTATATGCCAAGGGTTGAAGAGGCAGTGATGGGAGGTCCAGTGTTGAGGAGGTAAATCCCCTCTGCGGACAGAGGCGATCCCTACTAGCCCAGCACGGGTCTAGCAACAATCATCAAAGGCTACAGCGCAAGTTCCTAATTGCGAATGAACAGACCAACGATGGAGGCCTACCTGGAGTCCAGTGCTATGATTCGTAGAAGAGACAGCGTTCCCATTCCTCAACTTCGGCAGATCACGATCCCCACGATCTCCGTGAATGGACACCTGCACATGCAAGAAACAACACGAATACAAGCATAAAATCCAGAATACGCAACTATATATCAGTTAGAAAGGATATAACTCATCATTATCATAAGTGAAAAACAAAGTGGAACCATAACCAGTAGTCATTCATTAATAAAAAATCGAAAGAGAGTACAACCAATGTTTTGACACTGAGGTCTCCCTCGGAGGGGTCTCTAGTCGTACACGTCTCGCAAAGCCTGCCAGGGATGGGAAAAGCCTCTCTTAGAGTCTCTTGACGATAGTCTCCTTGCTTGAGTCGGCCTTAAGGGAAAAATGAGGGCTTTTGCAGCATGAAGGCTCTTGGGAATTTGAGAACTTGGAGATTCAAGGCTTAGGCAGTTCAAGACTAGCTTGCAATGGCAATGAGCTAGATTTTATAGATGGAGGAAGGGGAGTTGGGATCCCTATAATTGTGGGATTGGCCCTATCTTCAAGGAAGCTTCCATGAGAGGTGGCAAACCACTTCCCTTTCATGGAACTCCCCGAGAGCCAAACCTCCCAGCTTCAGATAGATAGCGAGTTTTACGAGTTTTTTGAAATGAAACTTCGCCTTTCTTATTTAAATAACACTCCTTAAATTGGATGGCGCGACTGCGAATCTGGGACAAAGCGCCAATTGGCGCGGCCTCTTTGTAGGATTTTCCTCATTGGCGCGAGTGATGAACTGGCTACCCGCGCCAATGCAAAAAGGGATGTTTTTATGGTTTTTTACAAGGAGATGTCTTCAGGGAAATTGAAGCTCATGTTTAGAGGAATGCAATGATAATGGTTTCAAGGCATGAAATTGCTCACAGGTCACACAATGGGCCCTCCAATGTGCGGGATGGAGAATGGTAAGGACGGTGACAAATTACTGTGTAACAAATTCCCCCTAAAGCATGAGGCCCGAGAGAGAGAGAGGGGTGAAATGCTTTACGAGAACGTGTCCAACTGAAGCTCCGCCGTCGGAAAACCTGCGTGGAGAAATACAACTGATATCTCAAGTACATGATGCATATGTGGCATGGACGTAGCCATCCAAAACAGAGTATACAATAATCCAGATCCAAGGTATGGTCGCAGCCATCCAGTGAGGATCGATAAATAGACTCAGGTATGGTCGCAGCCATCCAGTGAATAAGTCATGTAAATAATAATCCACAAAATCGCAGCCTGGATTACAACAGACACAATCCAGGGTCTTGCGCTCCATCTCGACCCAAACAAAGTACAACTTCAAGCATGCGAATATGTGAGCTGAAGTCGAACATGCAAGAACATCGTCTGATTACCAGCCAATGATGAGAGCTGTTAACAGACGCGAGAGGAACCACCAATAATGACAATGGCCCTCAAGGTACTACAGGTACAATCTACAGCGTGTGAATCAATGAGCTGGCATCGAACACCCGTAGAATCACTCGATCGGAGGCCAATGATGAAAACCCCACGTCGAATGCGACGAACCTGCCATTGAGGCATGCAGGCTCCAAGGTACCATAAAGGAGTCTCTAGATCGGCTTCCTGGATAATGAGCTGAAGTCGACAGGAAGTGACCTTGATCGAAGGTGGGCCATAATGTTTCCCACATCATCGACACGAGACAGAGGAACATGATGTTTTTGTTGTGAATCAGGATCAAATGAGAATCAGAGGAAGGTTGATATTTGCAGAGGTCAACTTCTCTTGAACATGTAACGACACAAATAGTGGTTTTGGCAGTATTTGACATCAACGGATCAGAGGTCATGGTGATGAGGCAATGAGCAGAGGATATGTCAAAAAGGATTACCCAAACCCATGGAAGCAAGTGAAAAAATGAGATGAGATGTCCCCAACCCGACACGAATGCAGACAAGTGCCATGTTCAAGAGCGACATACCGCCGACACGACAATGATGATGGTTCCATTTTTCCCCCACCATTTCTGGCGAGTACCCCAATTATTTTTGATAACAAGCTTGAAGGGGATATCATATGCTTGTAATATAAGTCCGCCCTTCGGGCGAATCCATCCTAGTACATTTAACGAGCCCTAGGAAGGAGGAACTCGGAGAACGTCATTTCGACTGAATCCGATGTCATCAGGGTTTAACGAGTCTGACAAAGGAAGAACTCGACGTCTTTTCATGTTTAGAGAGTTTGAAAAGACAGCAGAAAAGTAAACTCCATAGGTCCCTTTTCGTCAATAGTTCCCCAGATCCGAAAAGGTAAAAAACAATATCCGGGAAAACCTTCTAGTCGCGATAGGCTAGGGTATTCCTTTTTCTTAAATAATCCATCCCAACCCAAAAAGGGGGTAAACGTATACTGGGTAGATGTCGTTTCTCATCCACTTTAATGAGATCGAAACGACAAGGGCCTCGACAATCTTTTCATGTTTAGAGAGTTAGAAAAGAGCTGAAAGATGACTCCAGAGTGACTTTTTCGTGTTTTTACCGAGTCCGAAAAAGTATAGAATACAACTCGTTTCGCCGTTTACGTTGCATAAAAACCTGTTGCTGCACAGAAAGGCAAGTGTAAAATCCATTTTCGACAAAACATACGACGTTTCAATGAAAAATGACTTTTTAAACTTAAAATAGAGCTCAAAAAATTATAAATAGGTCTAAATGGTAAAAATTGAAATTACTTTTACTTTTTACCTGAGTGAAGAGCAACATTGGTCCATTTACCGTGCAAACTTCTGGCGGCGATTACAATCGATCCGGGCCACCATTTAGAATTCCGTCAGTTCCAAGTAAAAGGCGCTTCCTCAGCCTTCATTTCAGTCCATTTTTTAATAGTTTTCCATCGTGCAATAGACTTCTGTGGAAACTTTTTGAATTTTTAGGGCTCTGCTCATTGGCGTGGGTATCGGGCACGGACCCGCGCCAATGGGCTTTTATATGTAAAGGGATCGCGCCAACTGGCGCGACTGTTCCCAAAATAGCCGCGCCAGCGGCCGAACCCAATTTTCCGCCTAAAAAATCAACATTTTAATCCATTTGAATGAAATTTGAAGCTCAACAGAGATCTAATTGAAGGCTTGTGACCATGTTGATGCAGGAAACCAAGCAAAATGGTGATCGAGTGGAAAGAAAGAGAGCACGGGGAAGAGGACGAAATGGCCATGGAAAATGAGGCCTGCATGAATGCCCTTAGAAACTGTGGGCTCAAGAAATTCTTCCTGACACCTTGTTTGCGTGCTCAACCTGAGCTACTTCAGTACCTGGTGAGCATTTGGGATGAACAAGAACAAGTATTCAAGCTACGAGACCAGGTGTTAGAACTGGACGTTTCTGATGTGTACTTCATAACCGGATTGTCGCGCCGAGGTCCGGTACCCATACTGACAGGGAGCAGACCGTCGGGTGAGAAAATGGAGGAAGTGATGGCACGAGTGTGCCCACGGGCACAAATGGGATCAGGGAGTAAAAAGGTGGATATCCACACTATCCCCGATCTGGCACTACGAGTAGTGCTGCATACCATCACGCGGGCTGCAGGATCGTAGGCACCGCACGAAGTGACAAAAGCCCAACTCTTACTGGCTTCAGAGTGCATGAGTCCCATACTGTTTGACTGGGCCATAGTAGTAACGATCAACATCAAGAGACAGCTGATGAGATGCAAACAAGCCAAGCTGAAGCAGTTTGGCTATGGGTCCATCCTGCTATCGTTCATTCTGGAACGGTTACCAATCTTCCAGGGCTAAGGGGCCGTTGTAGCGGATCCGATACCACGAGAGCCGAGAATGGCTCGCTGGGCAGCACTGATGCCCAGAGCAGGAGGAGGCCAACAGATGTCCTGGAGGCCCGAGTTTTTTAGGTGGTTGCAGCGCCAGTTGATTGTAGTGGAGGACTGGCCTTATGCCGGGACAGACTTTATTGGAGACCCAGATCTCCCACTGCCGGAGGGAGAGGATTGGGATGAAGAGATGGGTATGATCTGTTTTTATGTTTTATGATTTTTTTGTTAATACGTGCCCGTTCTGACAGCAGTTACATGTGTATGCAGATGTTGGCCCAGAGAGACCAGCCGGGATGTCTCCTATCGCACGGAGAACTCAGCTCGCATTCGATCCTCATGAGGAGGGTGCAGAAGGAGGAGAGTTAGTTCAGAACCTTGAGGGGATTGCCCGAGGGATTCCGGACTACGCCCGGCTGGCGGATGTACCGTTAGCATATCAGAGACATACAGTGGGAGTGCCTAGTTGCCTCCACCGTCTACTGAGACGCCTAGTGCGTGCAGTGACTTGTTATCATGAGCACCACACAGACTAGCCTCTTAGGGTTTTATTTCATGCATATTTTTGAGAGACGTGTCGTCTCCGGATGTAATAAGACGAACATGTATATTTTTTGATCTTATGCGATGCACACTATGTAAACACTTAAATATCTATATATATACATATCTATTTCTGGATGGATTTTCTTCTTACATGTTATGATGATTTACAAATTGTGCAAATGTCTATCTAACACCAAATTAGCTACTGCATCAGTTAATGTATTCATGTGCCTGGGTATATGCTGATATGTAATATAGTCAAAATTTCTTTCCAGTAAACGAATATGCAGATACAGACGTAAAATGTGTGGAGTTCTGACCGAATAATGACCGTTCAGTTGTAATACCACAAGTTGTGAGTCTAGATACACAAGCAATTCACGGATACCAAGGTTTACAGCCTCAGTTAATAATTCTAATACAGCACTATACTCCGCGATGTTATTTGTAGTACGTCCCAGACACACACCTTGCAGGTTTACCAACTCACCAGCAGGATCGTAGATTACCCAGGCTGCCGAAGACAGATTCCTGGTACTGCGGGAGGCACCATCCGCGAACCCAACAAACGGATTGATGGACATCTGCACAATCAGGAAGACCCAATCAGCAGAAAGAAGTTTACACTACACACCACACCACACATGTACACAAATGAAAAGACACACCTATGTACACACACCACACAAAAAATGACTTTAAGCGTAGTATTTCTTCAGGTACAACCCATTTCTGGGCTGCGCTAACAAAACTCCTTCATAATCTATAAGCTCATAGGCCCCATTCTTTAATACCCGTTTAACTATATAGGGCCCATGCCACATGGGTTGGAACTTCCCTGCCCCAAGCTTATCGTGTGCTTGATCATACAGAAGGACAAGGTCCCCTTCAACGAAGGAACGTGGTGAAACCGATTGATCGAACTGAGCTTTGACCCGCTTCTTTTGTGCCTCAATGACCAAGGCAGCTAAGCGGCGGGTTTCATCTAACCGTTCCAGATACAGGAGATGCTCTTCTTCAGTAGAAGTGTCGGGTAGAAGTTCTACGGCTAATTTCAAAGAAGGAATCTCGCATTCAACCGGAAGAGTGGCTTCCAGACCATACACCAATTGAAATGGTGTGAATCCAGTTGCACTCTTAGCAGACGTTCAGTAAGCCCAAAGAGCTGAGAACAGTTGGAGGTGCCAATTTGATTTATGAATCCCAACTGTTCGTTGAAGCATGGTGACCAAAACCTTGTTCACTGCTTCAACCTGGTCGTTTGCTTGAGGGTAATACGGTGTTGAGTTATTGTGACGTAAGCCCAACTTTGAAGTCAGCTAAGCCATCATATAATCTCGGAAATGAGTACCATGGTCAGTAACGATGGCTTGCGGGACCCTGAAATGTGCAATGATATGGTTGAATATGAATTGAGCCGCTGTTTTACCATCGGCTGCAAGTGTAGGCATCGCTTCGGCGCACTTGGTGAAGTAGTCGACAGCTACGATTATATACGCATGCCCCCCGGCCGAGTGAGGGTTACACGTCATAAAATCCACGCCCCATTTCGCAAATGGGTCAACGGTAACAACAGGATGTAAAGGAAGAGGAGGCGCGCACATCTTGCGCTGAAACACCTGGCACGTGTGACATTTTCGAACTGCTGTAATATAGTCTTCGAATATTGACGGCCAGAAGTATCTTGCTCGCAAAATCTTTTGAGCAGTAGCATATCCGGACATATGTCCACCACAGGTGCCACTGTGGCAGTCATTGAGGGCCCTTTCAGCCTCTTCCAAGGTAAGGCACCGGCGGAGCACCGAACCTACTCCAACAAGGTATAAAGTATCTCCTACGATGTGGTAGGCTTTTGACTGATGCCAAATTCGGCGTCGGGCATCTTTAGTCAACTCAGACCGAAATGTGGAGGTCTGAAGATACACGATTATGTTGCCATACCAAGGGTCACGAGTACTGATGAGGAAAAGAGTTTCGTCCGGGATATGATCCTCGGAAAGTGAAGGAGTGGAGTCTGTCGGGAGAGAGCATATAAGATCCGCGAAAACAAGTGATTTGGTTGACTTAGCAGTGGTGAACTCTAAGTCAAACTCCTGCAGGATGACGATCCATTTGGAGTATTTTCCCCCCAGCAACTGTCTAGAGAGAATATATGTCATGGGGTTGCATATATGTCATGGGGTTGCAATCCGAAACCACTGTTATCGTGCGCAGCAGGATGTAATGGCGAAAGCGCTGCACAACGTGTACAACGGCTAAAGCCAACTTCTCGACATGAGCATAGCGCGTTTCTGTATCGAGAAGGTTCCGTGATAGATAATAAACGACATGTTCATTACCATCATCATCATCCTGCACCAGAACCATAGCAATGGTGCTAAACGCGGCGGCGAGATACAAAGTGAAATCACGATGATAGTCCGGAGGACGAAGCAAAGGAGCATTAACCAATAACGTCTTTAGCTTCTCAAAGGATTGCTGAGCAATTTCGTCCCAATGGAAGGGGACATTCTGCTTTAATAGGTGCATAAATCCTTTGGCCACCTTAGCGTAGTTCGGGATAAAGCATCGAAGGAAGTTCGCTTTTCCCTGCAGACTCTGCAACTGATATAATGAGGAGGGTGATGGGAGGTTGATAATAGCCTCGACTTTTAAAGGGTCAAGGCGAATTTCATCTTTGGAGACGATGAATCCCAAAAGATGGCCAGAATCCACGCCAAAGACACACTTATGAGGATTGAGCCTAATATTGTAGTGCCTACAACGAAGGAAAATCTGGCGGAGGTGTTCAGGGTGATCCTCTCGCCTAGCTGAATGAGCTGGCAAGTCGTCCAGATAAGGCTGAACGATGTGGCTAATGTCATGGAAAGCATAAGACATCGCACACTGAAAAGTAGCTCCAGCGTTCTTTAAGTCGAACGAGAGTTTTTTATACGTGAAGGTACCCCACGGACAGATGAACGTGGTCTTGTGTTGATCCTCAGGTGCAATATTGATTTGATTATATCCTGAGAAACCGTCCATCAAGGAATAAATCTCACTTCCGGCACATTCGTCGATAATCTGGTCGATGAACGGAGTGGGATAGTTATCTTTTGGACAGGTGCGATTGATGTCGCGGTAATCAACACAGACCCAAATAGTACCCTGCTTTTTATCGACAGGGACAATGTTAGACACCCATTCTGTGAGGGGGATAGGATAAATAAAACCCGCGTTCAGAAGTTTTTCAACTTCTGCCTTAATTGCAGCGGCTTTCCGAGGATGCATGGGGCGTAAACATTGGCGCACGGGCTTCGTAATAGGGTAGGTTGGAATCTCATGCACTACGATACTGGCATCGATCCCCGGCATTTCCTCGTAGGACCAGGCGAACACATCTCTGAATTATTTAAAAAGATCAGTATAGACTTGAATCTCATCGGGAGAACAAGTCACTCCCACGTGAATATTCTCAACGACCCCCAGTTTAATGGAGATGTTGATCGGGACGTTTTGAGTGATGTTACCCAGGTTACCTTCCGAAAAAACCTCGTGCGTTAAGATGGGCGTTTGAAGAGGAGGGGTAGGAACCTAAGAAGCATAACGCTCCAGACAGTCAGTCATTGCCCCCAAGCTAGGCATAAAAGAGGAGCGATGACGTCCATCGCCCCAAGGCAGCTCCTCAAGAGACATAGTTTCAATGATGGCTTCATCGGAAGGAAAAGTCTCTTTGAGAGGATCAGGTGAATTGGCCTGACCAAGCCAGGGGGATTGAGAATAGACGTTGATAGCCATGCTCAAAGGAGCATGTTGAAGAGGTGGAGGATCAAATGCGGCAACAATTTCACAGTAGCTGATCTCTACTGGAGTCAAGGGCATTGATTCTCCAAACTAAAACACTTGCTCAGGCGTAGGAATAAGCCAGGGGTCATCGGACCTGGAAATCATGTTAACTTGAGCGGTGTGCGGTGGTGGTGCGGGAAAGATACCCATGAGGACGGGGTCTTTGAAGAGACCGGGTCCTACACTGTCAGGGGGATTCGGAATCTGATCCACGTATTGTACGTTGTTCTCGGAAGTAGAGGTGAAGAAGGACAACTGATCCATCGTGACGATTTTTCCCTCGTGAGGGAACTTAAGAAGTCGAAAGACGGTGGACGGCACACAGAGCATGGCATGAGTCCAGCTGCGGCCCAGAAGTATATTGTAGTTGAGCCTGGCGTCAACCACTTCTACTTCCACGTTGACAGTCTTCCCCTGTAAAGTGATCGCTAAACTTTCGAGAACACCCAGGGGTTTGGATTCCCGACCATCAAATGCCTCGAGGGCATTGGGAGAGGACGCAAGGGCTGGAGAGCCAATGGATTTCCAGCAAGCGGATGACATAACGTAGGTAGAAGCACCTTCATCCACTACGGCCCTATGGATGTTCAGACCGTTAATCCCGACTTGAATAACAAGAGCTATCTGATGTGGAAGTCGGGGGGAGAAATTCTCTAAATTGAAGGTGAGAAGACTCGAGTCGGCGGGGTCAATGCCACCGATTGCAGACAATAAAGCCTTCCGTTGCGAAGGACAACTTTGAAGAACTTCTAGCGCAGACATAGCAGAAGGCGCCTGTGCCAAATCCTCAACAATGCTGTAATGTTGAGCGGCACGAGCATTCGGATTATAAGAATATCTTCGAAGAACACCTTTAGAAGGTGGTTTCACAACGGGTTCAGGAGTAGGCTTCTCGATTTCCAACGAACCGGAGACAGGTGGGGGAGGTGGTCCATCCGCAACTGCCTTCCTGGGTGCCTGCCGCGATTCGTTGTAATCCTTTGAACGCGTAGCGACAGAGATAGGTGCAACACTTTTCATCATGAAAACTTGGGACCCAAATGGTGCAGATGGTGACGGCTGTTCGACCATCTGGGTCTGCTGAGACGGGAATGGCTCCTTAAGAATTGCCGGAGGCCCTTTTGAGCCCTTGAGAAGTTGACTAACTTCAGATCGTCGTGGACAATCCTTAGTATAATGGTCCCCTTCACAAATGAGGCAAGGGTACTTCGGTTTACGCTGAGAGCCATCCTCAGTGCGAGATTTAGATTCTGGCTTTGGGGCATCAGATTTAGATTTTCCTTTGCCCTTCTTTTTCCCCTTGGAAGTTTTCTCCGTAGGATTGGCCTGAACGACATTCACTTCCGCGGTTTTGCCAGAATCGGACGGGGCGGGATTAGCAGGAGCATTGTTGGAAGAATTAGACTTCTGCTTCCCATTCGAAGATTTCTTCGAATTCTGAGAGACAAAACCAATGACACCATCCACCGCAAGGGTAGGCGGAGCCTTAGAGGTTCCGGACCGTGGAGCATCAGGCAAGATATCATAAAGCGTGTCGGACTGAGAATACACAAGATCCAGATATTGGGCACGCGCAATGGCTTGTTCCTCTGTCACACACTCTCCCATCGCAATATCTTGAGCGATTTTATTCACGAAGGAAGTGGTGAACCAGTGAGTTAGTATCTGATCAGGTATGTGAAACTTGATCAGTCTACGACGGTGCCGCCACTCATGAATGTGATCAGATATGTGAGTGGCTTTATCCTGCTTCAGAGAAGTCAGGAGGTGCGTCCTGGCTTCATAACGAACCGGTAACTGAAAGTGCGTGAGGAAAGCCATGGCTAAAGAATTGAAATCTTGGAAAATGCCACGGGATAACTCTATGTACCACTTAGCAGTAGCTCTAGTTAAAGTACGCTAGAAGAGGCACAGATGAATCGAATCGTCAACCCAAGAGTTAGACGAACACCAAAGATGATACGTCATCACATGCGCCTGGGGGTCCTCTCCAACTTTTCCCTCAAACTTGGGGCAATCACCTGGTATCTTGGTGGGAACCGGAGGCCAATACGGATTATGTAAAATCGGATCATTGGTCAATTTTGAAACATCCGGAAACTCCATGGTGGCCAGGAACGACAATGGCGGATTAACCGGCATGCTAGGCCTGGGATGAGGACCGTTACCTGTACTCCACAATGGTTGTGAATATCCTTGCCCCCATGGGTTCTGTCCCGTAGGATTCTGACCATAGGGGGTGTAGGTCGTATAACCAGACTGATTTGGATGCTGGTAACCAGAGTGTGGGGCTTGATAACCAGAGTACGGACCCTGATTATGCGTCAGCCCGGTGTAAGCAGCATTTGGATTTGGCTACTGAGTGTAGGTAAAACCGGGTGGAGGAGGATAATACTGAGAGCCTCTGGGGTGGTTATAGTTCGGTTGAGATTGACCATGAGGATAATAATCACTCTGAGGATGAGTAGGCTTCTGAAAAGTGGAACCTTGCGGAGCCTGATAAGTAGGGCGCAACTGTTGATTTGGCTGCGGCATCGAATGAAACGGCTGCTGGGCAGGGTTAATGGAATGAGCGGGCTGTCCTGAGTGAACAGGTTGACCTGACTGAGAGGGTTGCCCTGAATGAACAGGTTGACCCGACTGAGAGGGTTGCCCTGAATGAACAGGTTGACCCGGATTGGCAGGCTGCACCAGTTGCACAGGCTGAGCTAGCTGTGAAGGAGCCCCAGGTTGTACCAGATGGGCCGGTTGGCCTGGAGGCGGAACACCAGGTTGTGCTAGATGGGCCGGTTGGCCTGGTGGAGGAACAGGGCTAGGTGGTTGCTGGAAACCGGTTTGACCTGAAGCAGAACCATAGGATGGTCCCGGCTGATATGCAACATTAGAAACAACAGGATACTGAGGTTGCATTGGTAGAGAAGGCTAGATTTTCCCCCCAGGACCATAGACCGGTCCCGGTTGGTACCCCGGCTGAGGCTGAACAGGTTGACCGGAAGGGCTGTAATACTGTCCTTGCGGACCGTACGATGGCCCTTGCTGGCCCGCAGGATAGCCTTGGATGGGTTGCCCCTGTGGGTCATAAGGATAGCTAGGTTGGCCCGAAGGTTGGCCTTGGAAAGGTTGCCCTTGCGGGTTATAAGCCTGGTTATGAGGTAAACCTTGAGCATGGAGGTAAGCCTCAGGAGCGGGCAAACGTAAAATGTCCCCGTGCTCGTTATACTGACCTGGAAAAGCATACACTGGTGTACCATCCTGTGCATAGTGCGAAAAATAAGAGCGGTTGGGATCTTGGGAGGATGGTCCAACCTCGGGGTTCGGCTGTTGCAGAGACAACCGATACTCCTCCGGAGAGATGTTCTCCGGTATAACAGTCGCTAGATAGATATCTTCAGGAGTTGGCATAGCCCTGGCAGAGGGTGCTGTGACAACAGGAGAAGAGGCGGCCACACAAACAGTGGGCTGAACGGGTACAGAAGTAACGGGCGTCTGAGGAGACAACCCAGGTGTAGGAGTAGCTGGCCTCGGAGAAGGAGCTGACACTCCCATAGAGGCTGCGACAGAAATAATCTGACCCAAATACCTGTACCTAGGTGGTAAAGAGGGACTGGCTGTTGACATGTCAGCCAGTTCAGAGTTTTCTCCCGAAAACAATCTTCATGGGAAGAGCTGATAGTCTTCTCCAGACGTTGGGATTTCCTCACCTGAATCACTCATGGCTGAGCCTGCCGTTAAATCGCGTAATAGATGGCGAGGGCTAGGAGGAAAAACAACAGCAACAAAAGGCGAACCCGATGTAAGAGAAAGGAAATCAACTCCTAATCTCCATTCAGACACAGGGTCTGAAAAGGGCCAATCGAACTCAACTGGTCCCCCAAAGGGTTGCTTAGAAAGAACCGGTCCCCCGTTAGGAAACTCGGAAACAATAGGCTGCTGCGGTTTAGCAGAGGATTATGAAACCTCTGATGAATCGTCCGTGTAAGGACTACCAGTAGACGAAACCGAAGGTTCCGCCACTGTGGCAAACGATAAGAGAAAAAAGAACAAACACACACACGGCTGAAAAAGAGTCAAGACACACGATCAAACGGTCAACAAGAAAACTCTAAGAGGGCGTGTAATCGTGGGTGATTAATTTTTACCACATTGAAAAATAAGAAACTTCACCGTTTCATGTTTTAAGAGTCGAGAAACGATAAAAAGGTGACTCTATCTCTTTCAGATTTGACACAAGCGTGAAAGGACAAGTGCTTGGCGATCTTTTCAAATTTAGGGAGTCAGAAAAGATCAAATGACTGCTCAGGAATACTAGGCAAAAGGGTGTACCAAATAACCGTGAACTACAATATACACCTTGGTTTCAATAATGAAAGAGAAATCGACCAAGGACTTTCCGTACGTGCAGGCAATCTCCCCGAATGCTGTGTTCGGTGTATCACGGGTATAGGGCGGCAGACTCGGCTTCCTATGGATAAAGGATTGAAACCTAGAGGGGTCTCCCTTTATATACGTGACAGTATGGGGAGCACAAGTCTGTACTAGCACTGTCTAAAGCCAAAAGGCGAACGACAGCTACTAGGTTTAAAGACGCCGGAACACGTCTCTAGCCTAGACCTCTAAATGTGTTTTGTTAGATTTCAAAGCCGCCTTAGTGTAAATTGAGTAGATTTTAAATTTGATCTTCAATTACGTTTCAGTTTTCAAGCCCTAATGAATGTGTGGTCTCAAAAACTCCTAAATGCAAAGCTACATGCCACAGTCCATCATTTCGTTCGATGAAAACTAGCTACAAAAGAGTTGAGAGTTTTTTACACAAACAAAATGATCGGAAGACAATCAATGATATCTCTAATGCAACTAATGAAATCAAAAAATTTTCATTCAAATAACTAATTACTAGTAAAATCGAAAAGATTTCAATTTGCACTAATCAACCAAAAGCAAAAAGAGATTTTTTTTTTAATTTTTTTTTAATTTTCAATGTTTGATGGCTAGATGCACTAAACAAACTGAAAACAAAAGAGAAGCAATTTGAGAAATGATATTAAGAGAGCAAAAACAAACAAATTTCACTCAATGACACAAACAATCAGATCTCAAATCGACCAAAGTCTCTCAAAACCAAGAAAAAGTCTCAAAGGCTCCAATGGACCGTGTGATCTAGGCCCAAAGCAAGATGAAACGAAATTTGAATGAAGAGAAGAGAAATCACCCAAAAAATCGCAACGGAACGGTGAACAGCCACTAAGAGAATGCGAGGGAGCAATCAGGGAATTGACCGGACTAACAAAACACCAAAACTCCTAAGGAGGGCTCGACACACAAAGCCACTAGATGCCCTAGGGCTAAAAACGTGAAATCGATGGAGAAAAGCAAACAACCAAAGGACGAAGGAAAATTCCCAGTCAAACGGGACTCCAACACACTCAGGTAGCTGAAAAACCAAAAAGAAATACACTGATCAGACCCAGAGAGCTCAGAACTGAGCAAACCCTAATGCCTCACAGGAGTGGCGCGACTGTGAGGTTGTAACTGGCGCCAGAAAGCAATTGGCGCGGGAAATACAAAAGCAACATGCGCCAATTGGCGCGACTGTCGAGCTAAAAAGCGCGCCAGCCGAGTTCCTCAGCCAAAAATAAAAAAAGAACTACTCCAGAAGCAGATCAATGATATCCAAGCAAACCAAGAAGGCAAAAACATCAAAAGAACCCAGCCCAGAAGGCTAACCAAGCAAGGAAAACCGCAAAACAATCAAAACGAGACAATCAAAACTAGATGATCCCCAGCGGAGTCGCCAAATTGTTGAGGAGGTAAATCCCCTCTGCGGACAGAGGTGATCCTTACTATCCCAGCACGGGTCTAGCAACAATCATCAAATGCTACAGCGCAAGTTCCTAATTGCAAATGAACAGACCAACAATGGAGGCCTACTTGGAGTCCAGTGCTATGATTCGTAGAAGAGACAGCGTTCCCGTTCCTCAGCTTCGGCAGATCACGATCCCCACGATCTCCGTGAATGGACACCTGCACATGCAAGAAACAACACGAATACAAGCATAAAATCCAGAATACGCAACTATATATCAGTCAGAAAGGATATAACTCATCATTATCATAAGTGAAAAACATAGTGGAACCATAACCAGTAGTCATTCATTAATAAGCAATCGAAAGAGAGTACAACCAATGTTCTGACACTGAGGTCTCCTTCGGAGGGGTCTCCAGTCGTACACGTCTCGCAAAGCCTGCCAGGGATGGGACAAGCCTCTCTTAGAGTCTCTCGACGATAGTCTCCTTGCTCGAGTTTTGCCTTAAGGGAAAAATGAGGGCTCTTGCAGCATGAAGGCTCTTGGGAATTTGAGAACTTGGAGATTCAAGGCTTAGGCACTTCAAGACTAGCTTGCAATGGAAATGAGCTAGCTTTTATAGATGGAGGAAGGGGAGTTGGGATCCCTATAATTGTGGGATTGGCCCTATCTTCAAGGAAGCTTCCATGAGAGGTGGCAAACCACTTCCCTTCCATGGAACTCCTGGAGCCAAACCTCCCAACTCAAGATAGATAGCAGTTTCTGAGTCTGTTGAAACGAAACTTCCGCCATTATTATTTAAAAAACACTCCTTAAATTGGCTGGCGCGACTGCGACTCTGGGACAGAGCGCCAGTTGGCGCGGCCTCTTTGTAGGATTTTCCTCATTGGCGCGAGTGATGAACTGGCTACCCGCGCCAATGCAAAAAGGGATGTTTTTATGGTTTTTTGCAAGGAGATGTCTTCAGGGCAATTGAAGCTCATGTTTAGAGGAATGCAATGATAATGGTTTCAAGGCATGACATTGCTCACAGGTCACACAATGGGCCCTCCAATGTGCGGGATGGGGAATGGTAGGGACGGTGACAAATTACTGTGTAACATCTAGGATAATCATTAGGTGATTGTGTCAAAGTTGGGGTTATGGTCTAGTATATCTTCTTCTTCTACATCATTCTATATCATTGTAAAGTGGACCATTTTCCCTGGTACGGGAGTCCATTCTTCTTTTATTCTTCTATAGGGTGGTAGGGTGGTGCTAGGGTGAGTTGTAGCTCATTGGGTGTTGGGGAATCCGTTCAGTTGACTACTGAAGAATCTTGGGCATTGGAGCGTCCATCCAGTGGGAGCTGGAGAAGAATGATTTTCTAGGTTATAGGAAGTTGGAGCTTTATTTTCAATTGGAGTTGAATATTAAAGAATTATTAGAAAAGCATTAGGTGGTTTTTTCCCCGTAGTGGATTTCCACCTTAAAAACTGTGTGCATTTGTGTTCCTCTTGTTTAATTATATCATTATACAAACAGTGATAATAAGTGAAGATTAACTAATGCTCTAATTGAAAGGAATACTGATTCACCCCCCCCCCCCCTCTCCCCCCCTCAGTATTTCCAACAATTGGAATCAGAGCTTGGTTCCTTCAATAACAGCTTAACAGCTTGAAGGAGGTCATGGAGCATACCAAGAATGGTGTACCTCTATTCAATGAAAATAATTATGCACTCTGGAATGGAAGAATGGAGGTCTATCTCTTGGCGCAAGGTTACAAAGTATGGGACACTATTCAAAATGGATTTACATCAACCGCGGATGAACAAGGTAAGAATAATTTGGTAAATGATGCAAAAGAAAAGAATATTATTATCAGTGGACTTATTGAATCTGCTTATCATAAGGTGTTGGGTTGTAAAACCGCCAAAAATGTATGGGACACGCTTGAGAATATATATGTAGGTGACTCAAATGTCAAAGAAGTAAAGCTTCAAATCTATAGAGAAAAATTTGAGCAACTCAGAATGAAAGAAGATTGCAACATTGATGCATACTTCCAATATGTTGATGAAATAACCAATACTCTGGAAGGATTGGGAGAGCCAGTTGATGAGAAGACTATTATACGGAAGATTCTTAGAACGTTACCAGGGAGATTCAACCCAAAGGTATCGGTCTTAGAATACAGTGCAAATCTGGACAAACTCAGCAAGGAAGAATTACATGGAGTTCTCATAGCATATGAAATAAGACTTGATGAAGAAAAGGGTACCACAAATATTGAAACTGCGTTCATTGCATCTAAGAAAACCAATAAGGACAAATAAACTTCAATTGAAATGACATGCACCTGCAAGTGTGAAGAAAAGGGAGATGATGGAGAAGGTCTTTCAGATGAAGAATATGCTTACTTTACGAGAAAACTAAAACCTGGTAAGGGAAAATTCAAAGGTAAACTTCCATTGATATGTTTCGGTTGTGGTGAGGTTGGGAATTTTGTAGCAAAATGTCCGAACAAAAGTGATGGAAACTCAAAAGGAAAGAAAGGCCTTAAGAAATTCAACAAGAAAGGCAAAAATAAAGGATCCAAAAGGAACTTTCTCTCTAAAGAAGATAGCTCCTCATACGATGAAGAAAGTGAAAGCAAAGAAGAAGCCAATGAGAAAGTATTGTTTATGGCCAAGCACAATAAACAAGAAGTATCAAACAATGAAGAAGAAGGGTTGACCATAGAAGAATTTTATGAGGAGGCAATCAAGCTTATAAAAGAGCTCAATGCTGAGAAGATCCGTTCCAACACTCTTGAAGAACAAGTTCAAGGTCTCAAAATTGAGGTTGAAGAACACAAATGTATTGAAGAGTCACTTCAAAATAAGTTGGAAGAAAGAAACCAATAAAGGGAAGCATTAGAAGCCGAAGTAGTCTCGCTGTGTATGGAAGTGAAGAAGGGAAAAACTGTCCAAAACTATGCCAACAGCTCAAGGGCATTGGAAGAAATCATCAAAAATCAACGATCTTACAATGACAGAACTGGCCTCGGTTACAAAGAAGAAGAAGCAGGACCTTCTACAATAAAATACAATGAACCTATGAGATTTGACATACATGAAGACTTCATTGGAAAAGATTCGCAAGCACATCCTTGGAAGACGATTCCTCGACGAAGATTTTCGTCCAGGTACCAACATATTTTTCATGGCTATTGTTATTCATGTGGAAAATTTGGTCATAATGCTGTAGAATGTTGCACATATCCTATGAACCAATACAATTCCAAGAGATTCTTCAAATAGGAACCTCCCAGGGCTCAACAAAACATCAATAGATTTGAAAATTTAAGAAATAATATGGAATGCTACAAATGTCAGAACTTTGGACACATAGCCAGAGACTGCAGACTTGAAAATCCTCCAGAAGAATCTTCGAAGCCACAGAATGAACGAACATGGAAGAAGAAGAAGACTGATAATTGTGCTCTCGCTCTCAAGGCTCAAAAAAAGAAATATGTGTGGTATGTTGACAATGGTTGCTCAACGCATATGACTGGAGATAGAAGGAAATTTGTATCTCTGAAAGAGAAGAAGGATGGAACCATATCCTTTGGAAATGACGGACCTTCAAATGTTATAGGATCAGGTACCGTCACTCTCGGAAGCAAAGATGTTCTAGCCAAGAATGTTCTATTGGTCGAAAACATGAATCACAATCTGCTCAGTGTTGGACAAATGTGTGATCAAGGACACACAATGCTATTCAACTCCACAAAATGTGAAATCTGGAAAGGCAGGTATGGTAAAATTGTGGCTACAGCAAGTCGAGCTCCAAACGACATATATGTTCTGGATGAAGCAACTAAAGCATGTCTACTAGCTAAAAAAGATGAAAGTTGGTTATGGCACAAACGAATGGGTCACATAAACTTTGACAATATTGTCAGGATAAGAAAAAAGGAAGCAGTACGAGAAATGCCGAAAATCTCAAAACCTTCCAACACACTATGTGAGGCATGTCGGCATGGCAAGCAGACAAAAGTCCAATTTAAAACAAAAGAAAAATTTTCATCACATCCATTGGAATTGATACATACTGATCTATATGGTCCTGTGAGAACAAAAGGCTTAGATGGAGAATTATATTTCATGTTAATGATAGATGACTATACCAGGATGATAGCTGTCAGTTTCCTAAAGAAAAAATCTGAAGCATTTGAGTGCTTTAAGATCTACAAGGAGTTGGTTGAAAATGAAATTGATTTGAAAATAAAGTGTTTAAGATCAAATAATGGTGAAGAATTCACTTCCAAATTATTTTAGCAATATTGTGACGAAAATGGAATAAAAAGACAATTTTCAACAGCACGAACACCTTAGCAAAATGGAGTTGCTGGAAGAAAGAATAGAACTGTACAGGAAATGGGTAGAACAATGTTGAAGGACTCAAAATTGGATGAAAAATTCTGGGTTCAAGCAATTGATACGGCAATCTTCATTATCAACCAAAGTCTTCTCAGAAATAATTGCAACAAGACTCCATATGAATTATGGAAAGGAAAACCAGCTAATGTAAAATATTTCAGAATCTTCGGAAGCAAATGTTATATCAAAAGAGAAGATCAAAATTTGGGTAAGTTTGAATCACGTGTTGATGAAGGTATCTTTGTTGGTTACTCACGCAAAATAAAGGCCTATAAATGCTATAATCTAAGACGAAAACATATAGTGGAGAGCATAAATGTTACATTTGACAAAGATGGTGTTCTAGTGAGTAATGATGAGGATCTAGAATCTTTGAAACTTGAGACAGAGGCTGAAAAAGACACAGATAAAATTGTAGATCAAGAAGAAACTATCAACGAGAAAGAAGTAAACAATGATCATCAAGATATACCAGAACAACAACAAGAAGCTCCTCCAAGGAGAAAAAAAGAGTGGATTCAAAAGAACCATCCATCAAATAAAATCATTGGTGACATAAATGAAGGTCGACAGCTTCGTTCATCACAACAAGCTCACGTTGCTTTTCTAGCAACCTTTGAGCCTAGTAGTTTTGAGGAAGCCAGCCAAAATGAACATTGGGTAGCAGCTATGAATGAAGAATTGGATCAAATTGAGAAGAATAAGACCTGGGAATTAGTTCCACGACCAAAAGATAAAAATGTCATTGGGACTAAATGGGTTTTCAGGAACAAATTGAATGAAGATGGGCAGGTTACCAGAAACAAAGCAAGATTGGTTTGCAAAGGCTATGCACAAGTGGAAGGAATTGATTTTGACGAAACATTTGCACCAGTTGCCAGAATGGAAGCCATCTGAATGTTTCTCGCCTATGCATGTTCAAGAAAAATCAAAGTCTACCAAATGGATGTTAAGTCAGCATTTTTGAATGGAGAATTAGAAGAAGAAGTTTACATCGAACAACCTGAAGGTTTTCTACTATCACAAAAACAAGACTATGTTTGCAGGTTAAAGAAGGCTCTATATGGTCTCAAGCAGGCTCCCAAAGCATGGTATGCTCGTCTTGATGAATATCTACGTCAACAAGGGTTCAAGAAAGGTATTGTTGATAGCAATCTTTATGTACAAATAGATAAAGATAATTTAACAATTGTTGAGGTATATGTGGATGATATAATATTTGGTAGCAATGATGATCGACTAAGTAAGAAATTTTCTACAAAGATGCAAAGTGAGTTTGATATGTCTTTACTTGGTGAGCTGACATACTTCTTAGGGCTTCAAATATCTCAGCAAGAGAAAGGAATATTTATATGTCAAGCCAAGTACATCAAGGAAATGCTCAAGAAATTCAAAATGGAAGATTGCAAACCCGTCTTTAATCCAATGGTAACAGGTTGCAAATTGAGCATAGACGACTCATCTAAGGATGTGGATCAGAAGTTGTACAGATCTATGATTGGTAGTCTTCTATATGTAATAGCTTCTCGGCCAGATGTTATGCAAGCAGTGGGACAAGTAGCAAGATTCCAAGCAACACCAAAAGAATCACATATTATTGCCGTCAAAATAATTCTTCGATATCTAAAGGGCACAAAAGAATATGGCTTGTGGTATCCCAAGGGTAAAAATCTCATTATTCAAGCCTTTACAAATGCAGATTGGGCAGGAAGCATTGATGATCGTAAGAGTACCAGTGGAGCAGCATTCTATCTAGGTGGTTGTCTCGTATCATGGTTGAGAAAAAAACAAACTTCAATCTCATTATCTACAGCGGAAGTAGAATACATTGCAGCAGCATCATGTTGTACTCAAGTCCTTTGGATGAAACAAACTTTGCAAGATCTTCAAGTACAATTCAGTGAGCCTATTCCTGTATTCTGTGACAACACTAGTGCCATCAACATCTCCAAGAATCCTATCATGCATTCAAAAACAAAACACATTCCGATCAAACATCATTTTGTTAGAGAAAAAGTCGCTGAAAAGAATATCAAACTTGAGTATGTTTGTACAAAAGAACAAATTGCTGATATCTTCACTAAACCTTTACCTCATGAAGCATTTGAATATCTTTGTCAAAAGCTTGGGATTCTCCCAAGTTCTCATTATATTTTCCTTTTTCAAGAATATAAAGCGGGAGTGGAAGTGTGTACAGGTCTGTAGGACGATTGTGTGTCAGCAGGAGTGGAAGTGTGTATAGGTCTGCAAGATGGTTGTGTTTCAGGGGGAGTTACCCTTTGTCATTGATTTCAAAGGGGGAGAGAATGTTGTAGGAAGAGGTGCCATGATCGCAGGGGGAGTACTTGTGTTGCCATCAATGCCAAAGGGGGAGATTGTTGATCAGCGGTTGTCATTGATGTCAACCCAAGCAGCACCAGGGGCTAACCCAATATTGCATAGGAATTTTGACCTATCAAAATTAATATATTATGGGTCAATAATTATTTTGATGGTTTCTACTTGTTGAGATGTTTCCGTTGATATATGGCATGCCATGTAATTCTTCACGGTTTGAGAGATAATCATGTTTGAAGTTTGTACCCCAGTTAGTGGGCTAAAACCACATGGGGTTGGGGCATGGGTCATTAAAAAGTCATAATTAATATTTTTTAAGCTCCTAAAATCCCTCCCATGTTCACTTGTTGAAGCCCCTCTCAACTTAAGCATTCATATAAATTGTGATCTTCATTTCCTCTTTATGCAAGGGATTCGGCCATCTGAAACAGGTCATCTTGGAATTTTCGCTCTAACGTTGTTTCTACAAAGGCTCAAAAGCTGAAATGTTTATGAGGCGAAGCTGAAATCCTGAGGAATATGCAGTAAAAATTTCAGATCAAGTTACGCAACATTTTTGGAGATACGATTTGTTTAAGTCAGGGTTTTTGCAGGCTCCTGAAATTCATCTCAAAGAAGTGAGCTTGGTAAATTCGTCATAACTCTCTCTCTGAGTATCAGATTGGAATTCTGTAAAAAATGACGGATAATGCACAGTCTTTGTTTTTCTCTCTATCAATTTCAGAAACAAATGAAGAATTAGGGACATGTGGCACGTCGTACAAGTTCACTCTATTGAAATAGTCCATAATTAGGGCATTGTGAGAGATTGGATATAACTCTCTCTTCAAGAATCCAAATTGGGTCAGACCTATGGCATTGGAAATATGACTCATAGGACTACTACAAGACCAAAAATCAGATATTGAAGATCTGAAATGACATAGATACACCAGATTCAATATCGAGCTCCTAGAAGGAAAGAAAAAGATAGATCACATGTTGTCAAGGGTTGCAAAGGACCAGAATTTCTACGGCAAAAAAGCAAAGCAAGGTGCAGAAGATGGTAGCATGACAAGAGCAGCAACCAAGGTGCATAACAGTAGCAAGAAGTTCATAATATGTAGTCTTCAAGTGGGCAGCACTGCATACAATCATTGTAAAGGTATCATTGTACTTAGTCATTGTAAATACATTATTGTACAAATTGTACTAGTGTCTATCTGCCAAGGGTTGAAGAGGCAGTGTTGGGAGGTCTAGGATCATCATTAGGTGATTGTGTCAAAGTTGGGGTTATGGTCTAGTATATCTTCTTCTTCTACATCATTCTATATCATTGTAAAGTAGACCATTTTCCCTGGTACGGGAGTCCATTCTTCTTTTATTCTTCTATAGGGTGGTAGGGTGGTGCTAGGGTGAGTTGTAGCTCATTGGGTGTTGGGGCATTCGTTCAGTTGACTACTAAAGAATCTCGGGCATTGGAGTGTCTATCCAGTGGGAGCTGGAGAAGAATGCTTTTCTAGATTATAGGAAGTTGGAGCTTTATTTTCAATTGGAGTTGAATATTAAAGAATTATTAGAAAAGAATTAGGTGGTTTTTGTCCCGGAGTGGGTTTCCACCTTAAAAACTATGTGCATTTGTATTCCTCTTGTTTATTGCTATCATTTTACAAACACTGATAATAAGTGAAAATTAACTAATGCTCTGATTGAAAGGAATATTGATTCACCCACCCCCCCCCCCTCTCAGTATTTCCAACATAGCATAGTGCAAGGGGATTTATCTTTGACATTTGATGCCCATGCAGCACCTTCTTCATGGGAGGGGCTCTAAATTTGTAGCAACATGATGGGAGGAGTCTTTGGCAAGATTCATGTCAAAGAGGGGAGCTTTGAGATGACAGTGGCCCTACTCCAAAGGCCAATAGCGCTGTCACTTGAAGGCTTGGATTACTTGTTGGAGTGTTCTCAAAACCACTTCACAAGTGATGTACTTTGGAGGCATGTAGGTGATGAGCATGACGGAGTAATGGAGGAGATCAATCCTTACTACATTTTGACTTTCTTGGCTTGGTTGCACAAGCACAAGAAGAGGGATCTACATGCAGTATTTATGGATTCTTCTTTCATGCATTTTCATGCATATTCTTCTGATGGAGGAGTCCACTTGGGAAGGAATCTTAATGGTTGCATATCATCATATGGACAGATGCATAGCCCAAAATATGAAGAGAGGGTTGGCACAAACACTTCCCTACTATGTTGCAGTAAGGGAGAACTTCTACTTGAGCCATTTCGGCTCAAAGACCAAAGTACATGAAGAGGGAGGTAACCATTGGCTTTATGATTTACACTCTCATACTTTTATGATCAGCAAGTTGTATCAAGGAGGGTATTCCTTTCTTGCACATTATGTTTGGTTGTACTTGTGGTTCATTGCAGCAAATACAATGGCTATTTCAGCAGTGGGTTGTGGGGGAAAGCCACATGGGTTTTGGTGTGCTCCATTGGCACCAAATTTTGTTTTCATGATCACATATTACAGGATGCATGTGGCAGCAAACAAGTGGCTGTAAAGACACTTGTTGCATAATATATTGAGGCAGGCCAATGATGCCCTGCGTAAGTTCCATGAGTGGAACAATGATCCACTTTCTAGTTGTCATATGACAGCTTGCTTCTATTGGTTCATGCTCCCCTACTTTGCAGATCTTTTTTTTTGGTACATGGGGAGCTTTGTTTGGAAAGTGGGACATGAGTGGAAGATGCCCATTGGGAGTGTGATTCTCCCTGTTTTGCATGAGGTATGGTTCAGGAGAAACAATGGGAAGCCCATGATTTCCAAGCTTCATCTCTTTCCCTCATGTGGGAGGAGTTATTTAGAGAGTTTGAAATTTTGGAGGAGGCATTTCATGGTTTGTATGATTGATGGGGTGGCTTGGGTCTCTCATGAAGACCATTTTATCTTAGCCATATATCAGCAGCAGCCCCATATGTATGATGAGAAGATGCCATATGATGATGACTTCCAACTCATCACATATGAGGTGATTTGGGCCAGCCTGATTTGCAACGTTGGAGGAGAGATCCTTGAGGATCTAGACTTCATCTTGCCTCTTGAAGGCAACACCATTGCAGCCCAAGTTCAGCTTTCACTCCACATTCATCATAAGTGGAGAAGAGGATATCGTAGGGTAGACTATGAAGCTTACCAAGTTCAGAAATTCAGCTCACCTATTTCTCATGTGCACAAGGTGGAGGAGTACTTTCAGGAGTTTCCTAGTTGGAGGGTGACTCATTTTTCTCGGTTGATTGCTTAGGGGATGGAGGATCTACATGGGGATATTTCAGACTCCATGCCTTGAGTGGAGGAATTTTTTTCATTTCATCCTTGCTCTTGCTTGAGGACAAGCAAGTTTTGGGAGGGGAGGACTGTAATGTTCCAAATTTTTCAATAAGGTAATTGGAACATTAGATTTGTTTTATTTTTAATAAAGTGAATAAAATGGGTGAGGGAGCCCATGTAGAAACCTAATAAACACTCCTAAGGTGAAAAACGTCACTTAAGTGGCTTAAGTTAGCAGCCCCAAGTGTGAAAAGGGCCAAAAGCAAGTGAGCTAGACCATGGTTGACCCAAGTCAACAATGTACCCAAGAGGGGAAGCTTGCACAAGAAGATTGCGTAGTTGGATGGAGGGAAATTTGAAATGAGGGAAACCCTAATGTGAGTGGGGTACATGGCAAGGAAGCATGCCTTGCATAAAAGATGAAGGAGAGCCATTGTTAGGGTTTCATCTTTGGAGAAAGAATTTCGAAGTTGAAGCTTTCTGCATTTGTTCAACTGAGATAGCTTGTGTTGCTTAGCACAAGAGGGATTCCTGTTTAGTAATCCCCTTCTCTTCCATGGGAGGCCATGGAGAGATTGTTCTTCATCTTCCTCATGTCTTTTCTTTAGGCCAAAGCATTCATTTGCAGCTACTGCATTATTCTTGTAGCAAGAAACGTTGGAGTTGCTGGTGTTGCAGTGAGGGACCTTCATCATTCATTTCCGGAGCTAGTTTAGTGGAGGAAGAACTCATTATTTCTCTAGGAGATCAGCAAAGGAAACCCCGAAGCTAATATTTCATATTTTGGCATTGGGCCATATGTTTCTTCTCATGCCCAGAGCAGTCTCCTTCCCTTACAGCGTTATCTTCAGAGGTGGCATGCACAAAGGGTTCATTTTGTGCACTAGAGAGTGCAATCTTCAGTAAGGGGATCAACCCCTTCACTTTGGAGATCATTGGAGGAGGTATAATTGTTTATTGCAGCATCTACTTCCTTCTCCTATGTTTTATTATATTTGAGTTGCAGCTGCTACACTGCAACTCTGACATTTTTCTGTTTTATGTATTTTAGCCAATCCCTTGGAGGATTGTTGTAATAATGTTCTCTGGGGTTGAGATCTTGCTCCCCCATATTTATTTGAGCACATATTGTTATATCATCTCATATATATCAGTTTGCAGTCATCTTCCCTCATAGACTGCGCAGTGATATAGTTGATGGGTTATGTAGCAGTGTATTTTCTTTGTTTTATGTACATTTTCCCTTGAGGTTGATTTAAGCTCACCTTGAGAGGAATTTTCCTCAAGGAATTTGTTTTATATTTGCTGCTACAGATTATATATCATATTTTCACTCTTCTTACATTACATGAGGCATTATTTCACTTTTGTTACATATTGAAGTTTTAATACTGCTGAAGGTTCTCTCATTAAGCATTATTTCGGTATACTTGTTGGTGGGAGATCTAAATAACCCACTTAGGGTTATTTCTTTGAGCTTATATTCTACAGGGAGTTTGTATCAGACATATTCTAAGGCATCCCAGCACTGGATTGCCTTATTTTCACATGGGCTTCCTTATACAGCGTCCTCTTGAACACTGTTGCAAAAATTCCTTGAAGGGAAATATTAGCTTTTGACAAGTTCTATTGGCAGAGTCTGCTAGTGGGCCAAGTAGCCCTTGGATCTCATCCTTCCTTGTGAAGGTGACATATCTAGTAAATTCCCCTACAGTCAATCTCTGAAATAGTTTAGTGTTGATTGCTAATATTCCTGAAAAAGGAACATTACAATCCAACATGCGCACAACACCATATGCACACAACACTTCACATCCAACATGCAGACAATATGATATGTACACAACACCACATATCTCACATGTACATAGCACCATCTATACCTAGCGCTGCATATGAAATATACACGCAACACCATATATACAACAGACATACACCATCATATGTACACAATAATACATATGCAACATTACACATCACTGTTATGAAGGTGAATCCTCTCTGTGGACAGAGACTATCCCTCTAGCCATAGGGTGGGTCTAGAAACAAGGAATCATGATAGAGTGTAGGTTCCTAGAAATTTGAATGAAAGAGGATGCAATAAGATGGCCTACCTGTGGTCCAATGCTGTCGTCAACAATCGCAATGGTGATGAAGACCTCTCGCTCCTGATTTGGAAAGTCACAATCCCTTCGCCTATCGTGTTTGGACACCTGCACACAGATTAGAAAACGATATCCACATACAACATAATAATTTCATCCAAAAACTACTAGTCAGTCAGAGAAGACTAAGCATATTGTATTTGATAAAGATAAAATACAAGATGGGAACCAGACAATAGTCACTTATATTATTAGGTAGAAATTATACATACAACCATGCTATGACATTGCGGTCTCCTCCAGCAGGGTTCAGGTGAAGCACGTCTCAAAGCTCGTCAGGGAATTCGAACGGGATGAGGGCTCTCTTGATGGAGTTCCTCGTTGTTCTACCTTCTCAATAACATGATTATTCAACTATGATCAATTCTATAAGTTTAGCTAGCTTTCATAAAGGGAGATGGCTTGTTTATATAGAGGGAAAGGAGGAGGTTGGGATCCATACAAAGGTGGAAGGGAGGCCTATCCTTTAGGAGTGTTCCAAGGGAGGTGGAAACCACTAACCAAAGAAGGAAACCGTGGATGTTTAGTTCAACCACTCCCATTGACTCATCCTCGAGGTTGTTGGAATGAAACCTCTGCCTCTATTTTTAAAAAACATTCCCAAAATAGCTCAGCGTGGGTATCACATGGGGACAGAGTGCCAGGTGGCACGGGCCCTAGTGTTAATCTTCCACATCGGCGTGAGGGTAGAACTGGCTACTCGCGCCAAGGAAAAAACAGGGGTTTTTGATGCTCTGTTCAGGAAAGTGTCAACAAGAGTAATATTACCTTCATGTAGAGGGATGCAATGAAGGTATTTGCAAGGCATGACACTTTTCAGAAGTCACAGAAATGGCCCTCCAATGTGCGGGATGGGGATTGCAAGGACAATGACAAAATGATGCGTAATAATCACCATAGGTACAATTACTGAATATACAACATGAACAACATAAAAAAAACAATAGTACTGCACATCCATAGACCACACACTAACCCCACAAGCAACCTTTCTTCTAGTGTCTATATAGTACCATTCCCAGATTCATTAGTAAGTAGCCCTTGCCTGATGCAGACAAGCAACTATGTTCCAAGGGCTAACTAAATAAAGTAAGCAATGAGCCATATCCCTTCTCTCATTATCGTAATTACGTATATAATATATAGATATCCTTTCCCGTTGGTCGAGCCATGCTTCGCATCCTCTCCTTAACAGTCGATTTCCACTATCCATGCTCACCCTAGCATGCCGCAAATCACACTACTTTCACTTTGTTGATGTACCCCTAGGCATTACCTGTCCATAATATAAATATAGGTGTAGTATACACATATAATATCAATTCATGTCCACATGATACTAAACTCATAGATATGTCAAGGTTACTCTTCCCACTTGATTCCTCATAAGACCAAGAACCTCTTCATGACATTCACTTGCATGGGAAATTATTCCTCCACATGAATGATCCTTGAAAACCATGTCATGTAATGACACACACACACACACAAATATATAATCGTTAGCATAGTGAAAATCATGATCTCGTTAGACATCGACATACACACACACATATATAAACATAAAAATTAGTATTAAACAATCATGATCCATGATGACCCTATCAGACATGACATCCATACATACATACATGTATACATATATAAACATCAACATAAAACCATCATGATCCATGATGACCCTGCCAATCAACGACTTATAAACATACATACATACATACATACATATATGCATATATAAGCATCGACATAATCATGATCACACGACAATTACTGGATATCATAAGGTCTAAGTTAAGAGAACTTCCTTTATTTGTGCACAACATGCATAACATTGAGAAAAATAGTTCCCAACATAGCCAAGGCATCTGATATATCATATCCATTTACTTTACCTTTCTCATGATTGTCTTGCCATCGTCCATTTACCACAATGGACTCAACTAGTCCAACCGATTTTCATATTCTTGCCTTCCTTTGCGCTTACTCATGCACTGAGCTTACCTATTGGATTTCATTCAGCTCTTCCCGAGCTCCATTAAATTCCTCTTTCCCCAACCAATTCTCGAGACTCTCAAAACATAAAAGGAAAGAACAAAAGAAAGCAAGAAAAAGACCATGAAAAACCAAAATCAATATGACACCACAATAAAGTGCAACGGCCATGTGCTAGATGAAATCAAGACCGAAAATCAAGTGCAAACAATTCACAAAAGAACAAAAGCATAAGACTAGAAAAAAAACACCATGACTCAATCCCAATTTGTCACCAGTGCTTCCGAAGGAAAACTCAACTTGATCCTTCTTCAATATTTCATGGCAGTCTCTTTCGCCATGCAATCCCTGCATCATGCTACCATACACATAAATGTAAGTGCATAAATAGAAATAACATTATATCGATTACCTTACCTTGTGCCAAGCACGTTGAAATATGAAGACAACATATCTATCAATTTGAAATCAACTTTTATCAAGACTAAGAACCATGTCATAATCAAAAATCAAATCACATTCATCGGTCATAATACATTATGCTACAAATATAACCTACTTACACTCAATTATATACCAACTATCTCAACACATGTGTTAGCACAACCATATTAAAAAATATCATGTCTTCATGCAATCTTATAGACACATAATCATATCATGCAATTAATCAATCATTCACACAACAAATAGATGACACAATAGACACCAAACACTCAAACACCAAATAGATGACATAATAAAACAATCAAGCATCAAGTGCACGGCATAAGTAAACTCATACCTTAATGTATCTAAGGGGAGGCTATCTTGTCTGCACAATCAATTTACATTAGAAAAATATAACTTCTCAACGTATCATCTCAAACACGAATAAGGTCATGATATCCATAATAGTAACTAGCTAACATGTTCACATCATAGACTCATAAAAAAATGTCATTTATGCATAACAATCACATATGCACAATCAACCTAGATTAGTATGACATAATATCACAAATAAGTTGACTCATACCTGAGTGTCGTAATCCTAACTATCTGCATAGGCCAATCTAATTTAACATGATACATATAACATCAAGATATTAATGTTATAACCCTAATAATCAAATTAATAACATAATACACATTGTTTTTATGAAAATAAATATGTTAAGGCCTTCCACATAGCATATGGAGTTTCCTTTCCATGGAGGTTTGAGACAATATGATATCGAACACCTTCTAACAAAATCCTTCTCGACTTTGCTACGTTCTTCTTCCATGCTGTCAGATCTTGAGAATCTGCTACTGCAGGCCTAGGAATATGATTGTCTATGAATTCCTTCAACCTGTTGTCTTCCAAAATTGCTTCAATCTTGTCTCTCCAAGCTATCTAATTCGAATTACCCTCAAGAGAATATTCAAGTCTCAATCCATAGAAATACATCCTAATCCTATTGTTGGTCCTAAAGAGTAGATCTGCAATTTTGATTCACTTGCACATAAAAAACTCATATTATTCTCATCTAGAGTGATTCCTACTCTGATACCAAGTAGAAAATCCATGTAGATTCAACTGATAATTGTAATATGCTAAAACATTATAGTTGAATCTAATATACCAATTGCAGAAACCAATTTATATCTTGAAATCAAAAAACATGAAAGAGAAATAATTTCAATCACACAACACAAATATTTTCCTGGGGAAATCCTCAGCTAAAAACCCCACTATTTGTATATTTCATAAGTCAAAGAATATGAGAATATTACAATGCTTTTATTCAAGTTGATAAACCTCTACACTATCTCTATCTATCTCAATAATTCCTAGATGTTAACACTGGAAAATCGTACAATAGAAGATGACATTAATTAATGTCAAGCCAAAGGATTTATAGGGCTGGAAGGCGTTACAGAATCTTGAAAGTATTTAAAAATCTCTAAGGTCTTAGGAAAATCAAATTTGAACTAGTCCTAAATGATATTTGCGCACATAATCCTTTGAGAAGAGCGCCTTATGCTCACCTTTTTGCCCGATATGCGCGCATTCCTGAGAGTGGCGAAATTTCACTATTTGGGACCACACAAAGCAAAGGAAAAGTCACTCCTTACTTGAAGCCACCTAAGGGCAGCCACCAACACCTCCTTAGACACTATGTGAGCACACAATGGAATATTTGGAGCACACAAAGGAAGCATACCCCTCTCTTGGTCACCATCCTCCATATACCAAGAGAGGGAAGGGAGGATTTGAAATCTCATATATAAAGCCACCATGAGATGAATAATTGGTAATCACATTGTTATGCTAGCCAGAATTTCCTAAGAAATACCAACAGTGTGTGAGCCGAAGCTTAATATAGAGGGGACTCAATTGTTGGTCATCCAACAAGTTCAGTCCAAACGCAGTAGAGAGAGAGGGAGACTGCACCGAGGCAAGCTTGGGATAAAAACATCCTTGCATCAGGATCTAGAACCATTGTCTAGGGGCCCTTTGGCAAGAGGGTAAATTTTCACTCTTCTTACTACCAGCGTTCAGTAAGACGTGCCTAGAGCCACCATTTGCATTATTGTTGTCGTTTGACTCTTTTGAGAGCTTCTGTTTATTTGTATTTAGTTTTAGTTTAGTTTTTAGTTTACATTTGCATGCTTTTTCCTCTATAAAGTATTCTTATTGACTCCACTTCTTTCTGCATGTTACCAATAGTTTAACAGGGTAAACCATACCCCTTAAGCTGGTGTGATTTCCTACATATATGCACTAAACACAGTACAACACTAGACATGCCTGATTCAATACTTAACCAATTTTATACCCTCCAGGATCCCTATTTCCTTGCGTAGTTTCCTTTGGTAATTAGGCCCTATTAATTAGATAAATTCCCAATCCATACTGCACAATCCATTAGGGGTCTTCCTCTGACTGCATGCACCACCTGTACAATTCGGATAATTATACAACTAATATAACACTGCCCTGGAACTCCAATCTCAACTGGCTCTTTCTCAAAATTGGCATGCATGAGTTAAATTGAGTGAATTATTAGGTAACTGGTTGAACACATGAAGTTACACCCCATTGTCTAACCTCCTACTAGTTCCTCCATTAGTTAGAACTAGTTTAACTAAATTTAACTCAGATAATTTAAGTTAATTAATTACAACAAAAAATAAGCTCAACCAGGGCTTTTATAATGTATGAGACACTTTACATGCCTCTAGTTTTATCCTCAACTCGAATTAACTAAACCAAATAAGTCATCCTAACTTAGCTAATTTGTACAAGTTGTCATGTGATGTGAAATTGCAATTTTATTCTAATTTGATGAAGGGAAAATTAAATTAAAATCCTTCTTGATTCCATTTTCAATATTTCTTGTTGCCATTTTCAACATTTATTTTGTAGCTTAAGTCCTTTAGCATCTTCCAGAGTAGATTTTAACCAATCTTTCCTCTTCCTAGTGTTTGGTATGATCATGGGTTGAATAGGCTCACTTGGTACTTCTTCTTCTTCTTGAATTGTAGTAGGATTGTCGCGATGTACTTATTATTCTTCGAATATTGGTATATATTAGTCATCATAATCAATAGGGATATATTTGGATATTTTGTAGGCATGATTTTCATCAAATATAATTTCTCTGATTACTTCAGTATGTCTTCCTTCCTTGATGTAGATTCTATATGCTTTTTAGGAGAGACTATAACAACCGAAGATCTCTTTGATGCTTGTAGAATCTAACTTATTTTGGTTTTCCTTTGGAACATGGATATAGGCAAGACTCCCAAATATTCAGAGATGGTCCACACTAGGATTATTCCCTGTGGATGATTCCCCAGGTGTCATATTCTCAAGAATTTGATGAGGACTTCTATTTTGAATATATATTATTGTAATTTTTGCTTCTCCCCATAGAAATTTTGGTAAGTCTTGATCAAGGAGCATTTTTTGTATACCTTCTTAAATTTCCCTATTCTTTATTTTGACCACTCCATTTTTTTCGGGATAGTAGGGAAAAATGAGCTCCCTCTTAATTCCTGCTTATTTACAATATGCAATCAATTATTTAGAAGTTCATTCCCCACCATTGTCGGATCTCAAAGTCTTTATTCTTTTTCGGTTAGGGTTTCCATTTCATATCTAAACTTATTGAATTTCTCAAATACTTCATCCTTTTTATTGAGAAGGTAGAGCCATTTCTTTCTAGAGTGATCATCAATGACTTTTACATAGTAATGTTGAAGGTTGAAGAGTGACTTCCTCAACATTAGGGATTCCCCTCGGTCAAGATTTTAAAGAAACTTTTTTTTTTTTTTTTTTTTTTTTCCGTTGAAATGGTGGGTCTAACTGGGGATATAGGGACCAGTTTGCCGTATAAGAAAAGAATTTATATAAAAATGGAATAAAATAAACACAAATGGAGTGATATATTCTAATGATAACATAAATAAAACTAATTCTAACTACTTCCCGGGATAGACTGATTTATATGATTACAGAGTAAGATTTCATAAGCATGAAACAATATAGATCATTTGCATGCTAAATGAATGTAAGCACATTAGAGAAACTAAATCAATGTAATTGATTTAGTTGATGAATAACATTAAGCATATAATAGCTCTCAAAGACACTTATCTAACAACATATAATTCAATACATTTGATCAATAGTAATAAGAATATATATCATTTCAATTCTTATCAGAAAGAGACAAATAGATAGAAACAAGTTTGCTAAAATTTCAGAAACATAAAACGATTAATACACAGATAATATTACTCGTTGCATCATAGCTTAGTTCTGAAAATATAGCCTTTGGGCTCAGAATTTCAATTAGATACTTCTGTTCAAACAATAGTGTAAGTTCCAAAAGCCTCCTTCTAAAAAATTTGGACCCCTTCTAAATACATGAAATGGGTTTAAATACTAATAAATATTACAAAAATAGAAGACTTGTGAAAGAAGTCTTATTAATTTAATTTAAACTAAAAACTAAAAACTAGGAAATTAAAATGCAGAAGTTATAACAATCTCAAGGTTGTTTCTCGGATCCACTCTCTAACTGTTCCTTGAGCTGGCAGGATTTGATCATATATTCAAGCTGGGGGGGATGCATTGGTTGCATTCTCATCTAGCCCATGAATATTGCATCATTGAGTGCTGGAAGAAGTTGAACTGCTATGTTGGAAAGACACCTCAACAATATGAATTGGTTGTGAGGCTTGATCAACAAATATCAGTAAATTTCCATATTTACCTTTTTCAAGTTTTCTATGTCAAGAGCTTTCTTGTTTGATGTTTCTTGCCAATATTGTTTCAAAAGGCTGACTTTCGGCATAGTGTCTTTTGGTTTTTCCTAGATAAGATTGACTTGTAGAAGAGAATCTTTTATATACTCGGATATGTTGAATGACATAATTTTAGCTCTGATGATAGCTAATTATGCACTTTTCATTTTCATTTCCCAGTCTCCAAATATTATATCCTTTATTGATTCTTCAAGACGAGGAAGCTCGGTCACTCTTCCTTGCACATTGTCTTAAAAATTTATATACTTTGACACTTTAACATCAGTTTCTTCATAATAAACCCTCAAATCAGAAATTTGAGTGACTAACTAATCACTTATTTTAATCTTCTCTTGAATCTGTTTGTACTTCAGATAGAAAACTGTCTGTTGTTTTACGAACAATGTTTCCAGTTCTGTTTCTTCTTTATTTACCTCATTAAGTTCTGGATTCTCCTAGAGCTTTTGAATGTTCTTTTGTAATTGATGGACTCTTAAATCCTTTTCTTTAATTTCATTTTTTAGTTTGAGTTTGAGACCTTCAAACTCTAGTCGCAGACTATTAATACTTGATTGCAACTCTTGCTCTATCATTTGTTTTTCATTAAATAAACTTTGCTCCATTTGAGCCATTTTCTGATCTTTCTCCATGATTAATGACTCAATCTCTATTTCCTTATGAATAGTTGTGTCTACATAGGCACCTGCAAACTCAGATAATCGACTTAGTTCTATTCCTAGAGTTGACTGAGTTCCTTTCCAGAGAACTTGCATTGATGTTGTGTCCATAGGCATTTCTGGAGAGTCTTCAACCTTTCATTTCTTCTTTGACCTGGATACAACAACTTTATTCTTTAGACTGCAAAATACATCCAATGGAGGTATTTCCTCAATCTTCAAAATTATTTTTGTTGTTGGAAAAGTAGGGATGTTCTCCATGTATTGGGCCATTGTTTCTTCTTGTTTCTCCTATATATCATTGATCTTTAGTGTCTGAGTTTGATGAAGAGAAATTTCGGAAACCTCTGCAGTGAATGAGATTTTCCAAATTTATCTTTTATCTTTAGAATCATTTAGATTAGAGGAAACTTGTTGAACACTTGATTCACCTATATGAATTCTTATTTTTAGAGAATCTTCATTAGGAAGAGTTTCTATCAAAATAACATTATGATAAGCAAGAGTATTAGTATCAGATAATGCTTTTTAAAAACTTTCCCATTCTTGATTAAACCTATCCTCTTCTGCAAAATCCACGATTTTTGGTTCTGCCAATGGTACTTGTACCTAAATTGGAAGAATTAGAATTGGAATTTGTTCTGCTTCTGGCACTTGAACCTGAATTGGATGAATCATAATTTGTTCTGGCTTTGGCCTGTGGAACATGTAGTCTAGAAAATGAGAATTCCTATGTTCACGATATTGTTTTAATTATATCAACTCTTTTGGATTGAACCTTCCAGTTGCTATTTCAAAAACACTTGAGAATACTGGAATTGACTCAAACACATTGTCAAATTTATCAGGCTCCCGTAGATTAACTTGATTTGTTATTTCTATAGAAACACCATATGAATCATAACTTCTGTTGAGTAGAATTGGAAAATTGAAGGGTTTTAATCAATCAATTTCAAGACATGCATGCTTGAAATTTTCAAGAGTATATGACCTGCATGAAATAGGAAAAGTTGGCCAAATTGTCTTATTGGCATATTTCAAAAATTTAGTCAACCCATTACCTACGGTCTGATAAGAAATTTCCTTGGCCAATAATTTATTTGGTATATATAATGGTAGGACATGAGGGCAAGCATGACTTCCAAAAATTTAGATGTATGTGAAAAATTCTTCAATGAACCGCCTTCTTATAGGCTTGAGACTTTTATTGGCTTCATGGGTGACTCTAGAGATTTTCCTTTCAAAAAATGGCTTGAAAAATTGGGAGCATTATATCATTACATTTTAAACATATGAGAGTGGTATTTTGATTCCCACAGGAATTATGATTGTACAAAGATGGGGGTTTTGACTTCTCTGGTCCATTTCCATCCTAATGACAGAAATTCAGTAGAAAAACAGACAACATCTAGGATAAAAGAACTCATATAAAAAGGAGTGATTGTATTGGATGGAAGATTACGATTTTCTCTATAGACAGTGTCACATTTAATCAAATTATCAGACAGAATATTAGCCCAATCAAGGATATAGCCGTTAGAGGTTTCTTCTATCAAGGGTGTCCAATCTTCCTTAAACTTGGTTGTATTTGAATACCCAAAAAGATGACACATCATTGCAGCAATTTGCGAGAAAGGGATTTTAAGAGAAACTACTGATTACATACCCGTATCGTTGTGTTTATGGCGATTAGGATAATTTCTCCAATCCTTAATCATATTTTCAGGGTGCTCATTCTCTCGCATGAATTCTTGGACAAAATAGTTGTCATATATTTTCTAGGGCTCGGGAAATTTATACATTTCCTTCTAATTTGCATGCATAAGAGAACTAATGAATGTTCTGTTTCTAGTAACACATTGTCTATCTCGAATGTCCACATGATCTAACACCCATTTTGCTAATTCAGTGTATGGCAACATTTTAGGACATGCAACAATTCTGTGAAGAAAAGAGTTAGTTGCGTCGGACCATGAGTATGAATCCATGGATGCAGAATCATCAGCTAAAATTTTTTTGTCCAAAATTATTTGTGGATTTTCATTCTCAAACAAATTTTAAATCCCTTCCCAGCTTGAGGAACCAATTTCTGGGTTGCTTGTTGTATCTGAGACTAAAGGAGCCATCTCGTTGTCTTCCTTTTGCTGAACAACTAACTGAGGTGGGGTGGCAGACTTCCTTCGTGCTTTAATCAACCTTGACATCCTTTTATGCCTAAGTTTCTAGAATTACCTTGTTGAAAGAAAACTAGAGAGCGTAAGCTGAGATCACATCAAATGCTATTAATTGTCATATCACCTTAACTCATGCATAATGGGAATCCTCGGTATTAAATCTAAAATAATTATAAAATCGATTTCAAACCTCGAGATCATAAAAACACCTGAATTATCATTAAATTGATAACATAGGTTTCATGTGAGTTTGACAGTTTTTATCTTATCAAGATCTGTAAATTAGATTTTTCATGATTAGTGAGTTTCCACCTTTCACAACAATGTGCAACATGTGACAATGTTGTTGATCAGTGGTTGTCATTGATGTCAACCCAAGCAACACCAGGGGCTACCCCAATCTTACATGGGAATTTTTACCTACCAAATTACTATATTACGAGTCAAGGATATTTTTTATGGTTTCTACTTGTCAAAATGTTTCCATTGATAGATGGCTTGCCACGTAACTCTTCATGGTTTGAGAGATATTCCTGTATGAAGTTAGTAACCCCAGTTAGTGGGCTAAAACCCCATGGGGTTGTGGCATGACACTAATAATTGGTTGCGGTCACTAAACAATCAATAATTAATAAATTTTAAGCTCCTAAAATCCTTCCCACATTCACTCGTTGAAGATCCTCTCAACTTAAGCATTTCTATAAATTGTGATCCTCATATCCTCCTCATGTAGGGATTTCATTTCTTGGAAGAGGTCATCGTGTTATTTTTGCTATAATTTTTTTTCTACGAAGGTTTAGAAGCTGAAATTTTTAATCACGTGAAGCCAAAATTCTGAGGAAGCTCTTGTAGACATTTCAGATCATGGTTCACAATATTTTAGGAGATATGAGCTGTGGAAGTTAGGGTTTTTGCAGGCTCTTGAATTTCATCTCAAAGAGGTGACCTTGGGAAAATCTTCATAAATCTCTCTCTGAGCATCGGATTGGAATTATGTAAGAAGTGGTAGATAGTGCACGGACTATAGTTTTCTGTGTATCAATTTCAGAGCCGAAGGAGGAAACAGTGACACGTGGCACACCGTACAAGTTTTCTCTACTGAACTAGTCCATAATTAGGTCATTGTGAGAGATTGGGCATAAATTTGTCTTGAAGAATCCAAATTGGGTCAAACATGTGGCATTGGAAAGAAGACTCAGAGGGCTACTACATGACCAAAAATCACATATTGAGGATTTGAAATAACAGAGATACATCAAATTCAATATCGAGCTCCTAGAAGGAAAGAAACAACTATATCATGTGTTGTCAAGAGCTGCAAAGGACTAGACTTTATAGGGCAGCAAAGAAAAGCAAGGTGAAAAAAAATGATGCAGCAGAGGTAAGATCCAGGTAATTATATTCTTTATATGCATGTTAATCTCTTAATTGCATTAGGTTCTTTGTGTTCTAATTTTTTTTTTTTGTTTAGCACTGTCATGGGTATTTCCTTAAAGAATTTTTGTAGGTATTATATATTCATCAAGATAAGACTCAATGCATGATTTAATGTTCTGAAGAGTGAGAAAGGGTAGCATGACAAGAGAAGCAATGAAGGTACAAAACAACAACACGAAGTTCACCACATGAAGTCTTCAAGTCGGCAACACTGCATACATTCATTGTAAAGGTATCATTGTACCGAGTCATTGTAAAAAAATTATTGTAAAAGTTGTACAAGTGTCTATCTACCAAGAGTTGAAGAGGCAGTGTCAGGAGGTCTAGGATCATCATTAGGTGGTTGTGTCATAGTTGGGGTTATGGTCTAGTGTGTCTTCTTCTTCTACATCATTCTATATCATTGTAAAGTGGACCATTTTCCCTGGTACATGAGTCCATTATTCTTTTATTTTTCTATTGGGTGGTAGGGTGGTGCTAGGGTGATTTGTAGCTCATTGGGTGTTGGGGCATCCGTTCAGTTGACTACTGAAGAATCTCGGGCATTGGAGCATCCATCCAGTGGGAGTTGGAGAAGAATTATTTTTTAGATTCTAGGAAGTTGGAGTTGGATATTAAAGAATTATTAGAAAAGCATCCAGGTGGTTTTTGTCCGGGAGGGGGTTTCCACCTCAAAAATTGTGTGCATTTGTGTTCATTTTGTTTACTACTATCATTGTGAAAACACTGATGATAATTGAAGATTAACTAATGCTCTGAAAGATTAACAATAATACTAATTGAAAGGAATACTGATTCACCCCCAGTCTCAGTATTTCCAACAAATGCGATATTGTGATTGTAGGTTTTAACCCTGAACATAAATTATCTACAAATGAATCTTAAAATAGAAAATAAACAATATCGAGAGCATAAAACATAAAACAGATAAACAAAGAGATTTTCCTCTACATCCCAAATCGGGACGACCAGCTTTATTTTTCATTATATTCCTTTCAGTGTTACAACATATATATATACACGCCGAAGCATACATAAACCCCAATCCATTAACTCTGGATTAGAACATAATCGTAGTTCCCTTGACCGGATCTACAAAATACCAGGGGCCGAAAACCATCATGCCCCAAAACCATGTGCAAACCCATGCACAAAACCATGGGCAGGTCCACCCACTGGAAAATAAGGTCAAAAAAGAAAAAATTCCCTGGGCGCTGCCCCAAACACCGAACAGGGGGGGCTCACTATATATCTGTTCACTATATATGTCAGTTGATATTGAAAATATTTCTTTCAAAAAGTTGTGTTCGAGGATGTGGTGGGCTGATTTTATTTAATAGAGAGTGAGCTTGATAACAGTTCCATTAGATAGGAAGAGGAGATGTATATGTTAGTTGATACTGAAGACATCTCTTTCAAAAATTTTCTATACTTGATGAAAAAATCTTGAAATTAAAAAGAATGACAATTCTCCGGGATATCTGATAAAAAAGATGATATTGAAAAAAGGTAATATTATGAGAATATTCATCTGACCAAAGTGATAGAAAAGGCCACTATGAATATGAGTAATAAGGAAAGTATATCCAGATTCCTAAGCCACCATCTTACAGTCCCTGAAAAACAACAAACTTCAGAATTTATCCACACAAAATCGGAAAAGTCAATGGGGTTTTTGCAGTCAAAGGATGAGAGATATAATTAAAATATTTAATCTGAAAGTAAAGGGATGCGAGAAAAATTGACCAAGAACAGAGTAATGCGCAATGTGCGAACCCAATAAAATAAATTCTCACAGCTCAATGGCCAGCGATATATATTTTTTATTATATTTTCGTGAGAGACAATATAGTTTACAAGAATAGATTGAAACTCTATCGCTTTCTATGCACACTAAAACGAAAATTACAGATGTTTCACACCATAAAAACTCTAATTTACGTGTAGGTTGAAAACCTCCAAAACACTCTCACAGACATAAACTTATGACTCTATTAAAAACATAAATCTCACCTTCTATATATGACAATACATTTCACCTTCTATATATAGCGACAAACAAACTTAATAAATTTGCTTAATAATTTTTTTAATATATAGTTGTGTGATTTGCATATTAATTACGCGGGATGTTGAGCATCTAATTTTGCATTTGAGGACCATACCAAATATGGTATTCACCATTTTTTTATTTATTGATTGTTTGTTACTAATTTCTTGTAGATATGAAAAATATTAAGATAGTCAAAAATTAAATTACTTCAGTGTTGCTGGATTTTTTTTTGTTACTCCAGAAATCACAGCATCAAATTCATTTAATGAAATAGATGGAATTATTTCCAACATCTTATACCGGTTTTCTTTTCTACTACAGAAATGACAATCAAATTCATTAATAAAATAGTTGGGATTATTTTCAACCATCTTCCAAAGCTCTGAAAACTTGAACAGCCAACCGAGTTATTTGAATAATGCCTGACAAAAAAAATCAGCAGAAATCTGCCTAGCGGAAATTATCTTCAGTGGCTATTCAAAGAGACACGTTCACATTTTTTTAAATATACTTCTCGAAAAATTGAACAAAAATGTAATACTACAAGTGCAAATTCATGCCAAAATAAGACACGGCCGAGGCCACAGCTAGAAGTAATGTTTCCCAAAGGAAGGAAATCACACAATTCGATATAAATGAACGAGGGTTTGATCCTAATTTCCATTATAGCTTTAATAAATACATTTATACAATGAATATGGAGTCACTGTCAAGGCCTAACCTTAACATAAATTCTCAGAATATTTTGCCCCCATTAGGGAATCTGTGTGACTCTTGCTTAAAATCATAATAAGAGAGACCCTGAATCCACAACAAGAGAAAATGGAGTTGTTATGAATGAAAACCAGGAAGGGGGCCGTGAGCAAAAGTTAACGTCGTAAACTAGACGGGTTTACCTGCAGCGATAACCAAACATATCAGGGTGGTAGCATAGCCCGACCACTTTAAGAGAAGATACTAAAATGATTTTCATCAGAAGTCATTGAAGCTACTTACCTGGACCTGAGAACTCCCGCGGGAAACCCTATAAACGGAGTCACCATTAGTAACCCAACAAATGGAAGTACAAGAATGACTCACCAGGAAGAGAACCTGCATTATACCGGTTAAGAGTGATGACTGGTACTTAATGCTTATCATTGATTATTTCATGATAGTGATAACCAAAACCCCATATAAGGTGTAAAGCACATTCAGGGTAGAGGTAGTGAATCAACCCTATCAGAACCCTACTGGAAAGAAACCATAAACTGTAAATAAAACTTATGAACTGTTCAAGGTAAATCGTTGGTACCCATCGTATAAAGAAATAAACATCTGGGTTTACCTTGAAGGACGAAGTCAGGACTCTGGCAGCTTTCGTCCTGGAAATTCAACGACCAAGCAATTACCTCGTTGTGGATTTTTACCGGCAAGGCTATGCAGGGGGGAATTTCATAATGGACTAAACATGTGGAATCAATAACCTATTTCTATGGTCTAGCGCCCATGCCACACGAAATCACAAATGGGGCATGGATACCATAATAAAAATACCTCACACACCAATTTAATTTCTAAACTAATATAATAATTCTTTTGTAACTACCAATAAAGTTGTATAATCAAAATTAATATTCAATATGCTCTTAAGAAGGGTGCATGTAAACCAAGTTGTGATTCGGTAATATAAAACCATGGCAACCACCCACATCATAACAACATATGAGAGGATGTCGTTGCAACAGAAGAATCGTGGTTTGAAATAGAGGGTTTTCCTCTTTGGGATTGATCAATGGTGTTAATGGATGTAAACAAAAGTTTGAAAAAAGTGACATCATAAAATTTGTTTAACAAAAAATTAAACCGATTATCAAATCTTATTCTTTTAAAATGATTATCAAATTTTATTATTTTAAATTGGAATTTCCAAATTGAAAATCAAACTGATAATCAAACTCTATAAACCTATTTTATAGTTATGATGAAATTCTATTTCTGTAAAGCTTAAAATTTCCAGATTGAAAATCAAACTTATAAGCAGAAAATCACGATAATGAAAAGAAAAGGAAAAAAAATTCCAATGAATAAGAGAAATTGAGTTTATATTTTGTCAATCTCCTTTTATTCCGATTAATTCATCTTTAAGGTGACATAATACAACTGGTATGAAAAATTTTATCCACTTTATCACATTTTTTCCTATCCTGTTAATGCTTTCTACCAGCCTATGAAATCCCAATATACTAGTTGATATGGATAGATGTTTATCATTATTTCTAGAGAATAGTGTATTAGTTTAAATAAATAAAATTACGCGCATAAATACATAAATTTTCATACATTAAAAAATAAAATAAAAATAATTGCGAATTCCAAATATTAAACAGATAATCAATATAAATCAACCACTTATCATAAATAAATACAATGACAATCATAATATATTTTCTATTTAACTACCAAATACCAAAATATCATGAATTCATATTTATTTTATTTTATTAAAATATATAACTAAATTCACAATATTAATACATTAAAAAAGCATTGATATTTCTCTTCTATCTTTTTTAGCATCATAAATTTCCGCATATAAAAAAATTAAAACAAATTTTATGATATCTACATACTAAAATAAATAATAAATATGATTGAGACAAATATAAATGATTATATAACCGTAAGAGTTTCAAATTAAATTATATAAAGTTCACAATTCAAACTTCTTCTCAAAACAAAAACAAATTCCAAAAAACCCCTAAACCCAACTCTCAACCCCCGTAATAAGTAGACTATGACTATAAATATTTCACCCATTTATGAGAGTAGTGCCCAACCTAGATTGTTGCGCATCAGCTATTCCTTCCAATGTGGATTGCCCATCAGCTACGAGCAAAACGACCGTTTCGTGACCCATGAAGACCCAATAAACCACCGTCGGGTTTCAGTGGAAACAGCTCCAACGTATCTTCCGACAGTGAGCTATAGGCCGGGTCCACGTTGGATTTTACTCTGCGTGGCAGCTTCACTGGATTTCCGATTCCAATCTATATTGTACAGAAAATATTAATATGATTGTACAGAAAATATTAGTATGTTTATGATTTTCTTTGGATGTAATGTCAACCGAAAATTACATTAAAAATATTGCAATTATACTTACATCGGATTCCTCCTTAAACATTGCCCTGCGTTGCCTCTCCACTTGGTCTCCGATTCCGATCTATATATTGTACAGAAAATGTTGTATGATTATGGTACTCTCTGCATGTAATGTTAACGGAAAATTACATGAATAATATTGTAATTGTACTTACATCTGAAGAGGAGGAAGAGGAGGGCGTGATCCTTGTCAGTTTTGGGATGGAGAGCGTTGTGCCCCTCAAATTAGCTGAAAGTTGCAGAACTATTAGATGAAAACAAAAGAAAAAACAATAATAGAATTTAATAATTCACCCAGTATTTAATTTTATCACATATATACCTTCCTCTGCGAATAAGAGCGGCGATTCTAATGCCCGTTTGCGTTGCTCTCGCCCTCTGGCGTTAGAGTTTTGAAACCAGTAGAACACGTTTTTGCCTTCAACTTTCCCATAGTTCTTTAGAAGGGAAGTGATTCTCTCTATATCGTCCACGGTGGGCGACTGCATGCCATTTCTGTATATATGTTCCAGTATTTCCTTTTGCTACGCTGTTGGTTTCCATCTGCTGCTCACACTTTCAGTGGTTCTGTTCTCTGCAATCATTCATTAAAAAAAGCAAGGCAAGGAAAATAAGTAAATCATCGAATACAACAATTTCTATATGAAAAACAGGAAACATAAAAACTAGCAGCGAATTTAAATCAAGACCTTCAATGTTTTTATCCATAACTTCTGTGTTCTTAAAACAAGATCTGTAATAGTTCGGCTCCTTTTTCCTTCGATCAACCGCTCCCGCAATGAAATGAGGTCGATGAAGTCGAGGTGACAATGCATGTGAAAATAAACATCAATATTTAATGGTTTTTAGGGTTGGAAGGTTGATCAATTTTTCCAGTTACTAGAATTCCAATGTATACATATTTCAAAGTTAAATTGTTGATATACACATTTAATGTGCAAAAAGAATTAGTTTGATTACTTGAAAATATTAATACATTTTATTCCTAGTGTAATTTATAGTTTCAATATATATTTTATTTTGATTATTAAATTAAATTTATTATATTTTATTCCAGTTTTAGATCAATATATAATGGTTTTGAGGGCTGGAAGGTTTACCAAATTTTCCAGTTATTAAAATTCCTATCCATACACATTTCAAAGTTAAATTGTTGATATACACATTTAATGTGCAAAAAGAGTTAATTTGACTACTTGGAAATATTAATACATTTTATGCATAGTGTAATTTATAGTTTCAATATATTTTATTTTGATTATTAAATTAAATTTATTATATTTTATTTCGATTTTACATCAATATATAATGGTTTTTAGGGCTGGAAGGTTAACCAACTTTTCCACGACTATTGAATTCAATGTTTCAAAGTTAAATTGTTGATATACACATTTAATGTGCAAAAAGAATTAGGGAATTCTATACATATTTCAAAGTTAAATTGTTGATATACACATTTAATGTGCAAAAATAATTAGTTTGATTACTTGAAAATATTAATACATTTTATTCCTAGTGTAATTTATAGTTTCAATATATATTTTATTTTGATTATTAAATTAAATTTATTATATTTTATTCCAGTTTTAGATCAATATATAATGGTTTTGAGGGCTGGAAGGTTTACCAAATTTTCCAGTTATTAAAATTCCTATCCATACACATTTCAAAGTTAAATTGTTGATATACACATTTAATGTGCAAAAAGAGTTAATTTGACTACTTGGAAATATTAATACATTTTATGCATAGTGTAATTTATAGTTTCAATATATTTTATTTTGATTATTAAATTAAATTTATTATATTTTATTTCGATTTTACATCAATATATAATGGTTTTTAGGGCTGGAAGGTTAACCAACTTTTCCAGCTATTAGAATTCCAATGTATATGTTGGAACACCTAATCCTACATGGGTAGGTGTGGAATGCGAAAAGTCACAATGGAGTCAAGTGACCTTGGAATGTGAAACCAAGAGTCACACCATTGTACTATAAATGTACATCTTTGTATAATGGAAAATAAGAAAGCCTCACGCTTATCTTTCATTGTGTGTTGAGTCTTGTGTGTGTGCATTCTTCTCCTCATACACCATGTGTGTGCTTCAACATGGTGTTTAACATGGTATCAGAGAGGGCGATTTCTGGCCCTGCTTCAATTTGAGTGAGCCATTTGTGTTTATGGCCTGCATATCTGCAAAAATCCTTGCCATTTTTGCAGCACTGCTCTCTGCTCTGCTGTTTCAAAAAAAAATAAAAAATAAAAAATAAAAAAAATTCAAGCTCTCCCCTGCGCCCTGCTCTACTCATCCCTACGCCCCCTCTCCATTGGAATCTGCCCTGCTCTACTCATCCCTACGCCCCCTCTCCATTGGAATCTGCCCCTCACCTTACAGCATTTTACATCAACTCTCCTAACCGTGCGCCCTTTCCACCCCTCTATCCACACAGTTTTCGATTCTGCATTTGGCCACGCACTACGCCTATCCCCACCTGTGCTATCCCTTACCACGCTCTGCAACACACATCAACCTCCCTACGCACTCAACCTACGAGGCTACACTCCTATCCGCTCGCCCTCCTCCTTGCTAGTCGAGCTCCCTTCACTATACGCTCCTCTTTTAATATCACTCATCTCCAAACTGTAATATCACTCATCTCCAAACAGTAATCCGCTCTCACTGTATTAAATCCGCCTGCGCGCTCTCATTCAAATCCCCTAACCCTCTGCGTTCACTACACACTCAGCCTTACCACACTCCGCTCGGCATTCTCTCCCCTCTCCTCACGATTCCACCCTCGGCTCTCAAACCATACGCCGGTCCTCCTCCCACGAACCTGTCACTGCACCCTACCCTGCGACCCTCTCCGCCCACGAGCCCTGCGGATACCTCCTTTCCGGCTCCCGCTCCACTGCAAAACGGACCTCACCAAACGCTCCTTCAAACGCTCAACCCGCCCAGTGTTTAACACGGTAAAATCCGCCCTCTTTCCATTGTAATACCTCCATTGCAATACAAACCATTTCTTATACAATACCGCTTTTTTTTTCAAGTCGATTTTTATATTCGCCTCCACTTTTTCCCATTTTAATTATTAATCCCTATATTTCCCTCTCCCCCTATTGATCATTAATCCCTATATTAATTAAATCCCTTTCTCCACATTTTAAATTATTCTCATCCCAAATAATTATTTTTTTAATTAATTTTCAATTAATTAAAAAAAATAATATACACATTTCAACATGGTGTTTAACAATATACACATTTCAAAGTTAAATTGTTGATATACACATTTAATGTGCAAAAAGAGTTAGTCTGACTATCTGGAAATATTAATACATTTTATGCATAGTGTAATTTATAGTTTCAATATATTTTATTTTGATTATTAAATTAAATTTATTATATTTTATTTCTGTTTTTACATCAATATATAATGTTTTTAGGGCTGGAAGGTTTACCAACTTTTCCAGTTATTAGAATTCCAATGTATACACATTTCAAAGTTAAATTGTTGATATACACATTTAATGTGCAAAAAGAGTTAGTTTGACTAATTGGAAGTATTAATACATTTTATGCATAGTGTAATTTATAGTTTCAATATATTTTGTTTTGATTATTAAATTAAATTCATTATATTTTATTTCGGTTTTACATCAATATATAAAGGTTTTAGGGCTGGAAGATTTACCAACATTTCCAGTTATTAGAATTCCAATCTATACACATTTCAAAGTTAAATTGTTCATATACACATTTAATGTGTAAAAAGAGTTAGTTTGATTACTTGAAAATATTAATACATTTTATGCATAGTGTAATTTATAGTTTCAATATATATTTTATTTTGACTATTAAATTAAATTTATTATATTTTATTTTAGTTTTAGATCAATATATAATGGTTTTGAGGGCTGGAAGTTTTACCAACTTTTCTAGTTATCAGAATTCCAATGTATATACATTTCAAAGTTAAATTGTTGATATACACATTTAATGTGCAAAAAGAGTTAGTTTGACTACTTGGAAATATTAATACATTTTATGCATAGTGTAATTTATAGTTTCAATATATTTTATTTTGATTATTAAATTAAATTTATTATATTTTATTTCGATTTTACATCAATATATAATGGTTTTTAGGGCTGGAAGGTTAACCAACTTGTCCAGCTATTAGAATTCCAATGTACACACATTTCAAAGTTAAATTGTTGATATACACATTTAATGTGCAAAAAGAGTTAGTCACACAAACTGGAAATATTAATACATTTTATGCATAGTGTAATTTATAGTTTCAATATATTTTATTTTGATTGTTAAATTAAATTTATTATATTTTATTTCAGTTTTACATCAATATATAATGTTTTTAGGCTTCGAAGGTTTACCAACTTTTCCAGTTATTAGAATTCCAATGTATACACATTTCAAAGTTAAATTGTTGATATACACATTTAATGTGCAAAAAGAGTTAGTTTGACTACTTGGAAGTATTAATAAATTTTATGCATAGTGTAATTTATAGTTTCAATATATTTTGTTTTGATTATTAAATTAAATTCATTATATTTTATTTTGGTTTTACATCAATATATAAAGGTTTTTAGGGCTGGAAGATTTACCAACTTTCCAGTTATTAGAATTCCAATCTATACACATTTCAAAGTTAAATTGTTCATATACACATTTAATGTGTAAAAAGAGTTAGTTTGACTATTTGGAAATATTAATACATTTTATGCATAGTGTAATTTATAGTTTCAATATATTTTATTTTGATTATTAAATTAAATTTATTATATTTTATTTGGGTTTTACATCAATATATAATGGTTTTTAGGCCTGGAAGGTTTACCAACTTTTCCAGTTATTAGAATTCCAATGTATACACATTTCAAAGTTAAATTGTTGATATACACATTTAATGTGCAAAAAGAGTTAGTTTGACTACTTGGAAATATTAATACATTTTATGCATAGTGTAATTTTAGTTTCAATATTTGTTTTGATTTATTAAATTAAAATTCATTATATTTTATTTCATGAGTCAATATATAAAGGTGTAAAGGTTTTAGGGTGGAAGATTTACCAATTTTTCCGCTATTAGAATTACAACTATACAAATTTCAAAGTTAATTGCTCATGAACACATTTAATGTGTAAAAAGAGTTAGTTTCAAAAAGAGTTAGTTCGACTATTTGGAATATTAATACATTTATGCATGGGTAATTTATAGTTTCAATATATTTTATTTTGATTATTAAATTAAATTTATTATATTTTATTTTAATTATTACACTAATATAATGGTTTTTAGGCCTGGAAGGTTTACCAACTTTTCCAAGCATTGACATTAGAATTCCAACACACATTTCAAAGTTAAATTGTTGATATACATATTCAATGTGCAAAAAGAGTTAGTTTGACTACTTGGAAATATTAATACATTTTACGTGATTCAGGTAATTCTATAGTTTCAATATATTTTATTTTGATTATTAAATTAAATTTATTATATTTTATTTCGATTTTACATCAATATATAATGGTTTTTAGGCTTGGAAGGTTTACCAACTTTTCCAGTTATTAGAATTCCAATGTATACACATTTTAAAGTTAAATTGTTGATATACACATTTAATGTGCAAAAAGAGTTAGTTTGACTACTTTGAAATATTAATACATTTTATGAATAGTGTAATTTATAGTTTCAATATATTTTATTTTGATTATTAAATTAAATTTATTATATTTTATTTCGGTTTTATATCAATATATAATGGTTCTGATTTTGAGGGCTGGAAGGTTTACTAACTTTTCTAGTTATTAGAATTCCTATCTATACATATTTCAAAGTTAAATTGTTGATATACACATTTAATGTGCGAAAAGAGTCAGTTTCACTACTTGGAAATATTAATACATTTTATGCATAGTGTAATTTATAGTTTCAATATATTTTATTTTGATTATTAAATTACATTTATTATATTTTATTTCTATTTTACATCAATATATAATGATTTTTAGGGCTGGAAGGTTAACCAACTTTTCCAGTTATTAGAATTCCAATGTATACATATTTCAAAGTTAAATTGTTGATATACACATTTAATGTGCAAAAAGAGTTAGTCTGACTACCTAGAAATATTAATACATTTTATGCATAGTGTAATTTATAGTTTCAATATATTTTATTTTGATTATTAAATTAAATTTATTATATTTTATTTCGATTTTACATCAATATATAATGGTTTTTAGGGCTGGAAGGTTTACCAACTTTTCCAGTTATTAGAATTCCAATGTATACACATTTCAAAGTTAAATTGGTGATATACACATTTAATGTGCAAAAAGAGTTAGTTTGACTACTTGGAAGTATTAATACATTTTATGCATAGTGTAATTTATAGTTTCAATATATTTTATAATGATTATTAAATTAAATTTATTATATTTTATTTCGGTTTTTCATCAATATATAATGGTTTTTAGGGCTGGAAGGTTTACCAACTTTTTCACTTATTGGAATTCCAATGCATACACATTTCAAAGTTAAATTGTTCATATACACATTTAATGTGCAAAAATAATTAGTTTGGGAGCTAACGAGCCAGAGGAATTGCCCGGATGGTCAAAATTGGCCGGAATCCGGGCCAAAAAAATTTAAAAAATATTGCAGAAACAGTGTTTGAATCTTGATTTTGACATTGGAAATGGATTCAGCACCATCAAAAACCTGTAGGACACCCAAAATATTAAACTTTGATAGTTATAACATGGATTTAGAAAAATTCCTCTGGCTAGTTAGACTACAGCATTAGTTTGACTACTTGGAAATATTAATACATTTTATGCATAGTGTAATTTATTGTTACAATATATTTTATTTTGATTATTAAATAAAATTTATTATATTTTATTTCCATTTTACATCAATATATAATGGTTTTTAGGCCTGGAAGGTTTACTGACTTTTCCAGTTATTAGAATTCCAATGTATACACATTTCAAAGTTAAATTGTTCATATACACATTTAATGTGCAAAAAGAGTTAGTTTGACTACTTGGAAATATTAATACATTTTACGCATAGTGTAATTTATAGTTTCAATATATTTTATTTTGATTATTAAATTAAATTTATTATATTTTATTTCGATTTTACATCAATATATAATGGTTTTTAGGCTTGGAAGGTTTACCAACTTTTCCAGTTATTAGAATTCCAATGTATACACATTTTAAAGTTAAATTGCTGATATACACATTTAATGTGCAAAAAGAGTTACTTTGACTACTTTGAAATATTAATACATTTTATGAATAGTGTAATTTATAGTTTCAATATATTTTATTTTGATTATTAAATTAAATTTATTATATTTTATTTCCATTTTACATCAATATTGATGTAAACCGAAATAAAATATAATAAATTTAATTTAATAATCATTATAAAATATATTGAAACTATAAATTACACTATGCATAAAATGTGATAATAGCCCGAAATTGGTCAAACCTTTGCACATTTAATGTGTATATCAACAGACGAAATGTATACATTGAAATTCTAATAACTGGGAAAAGTTGGTAAAACCCTAAAACCATTTATATTAAATCAATAGCTTAAGTAAATATAATAAATTTAATTTAATAATCAAAATAAAATATATTGGCTTTATAAGAATTTTTATATGCATAAAATATTAATATTTCGAGTGAATTCGGATAACTCTTTTGCACATTAAATATTGATATATCAACAATTTAACTTTTTGAAATATGTATACATTGGAATTCTAATAAGTGGAAAAGTTAGTTAACCTTCCAGCCCTAAAATCCATTATATATTGATGTAAAATCCAAATAAAATATAAGAAATTTAATTTAATAATCAAATAAAATATATTGAAACTATAAATTACACTATGCATAAAATGTATTAATATTTCCAAGTACTGAAATTAACTCTTTTTGCACATTAAATGTGTATATCAACAATTTAACTTTGAAATGTGTATAGATAGGAATTCTAATAACTGGAAAATTTGGTAAACCTTCCAGCCCTCAAAATCAAAACCATTATATATTGATATAAAACCGAAATAAAATATAATAAATTTAATTTCATAATCAAAATAAAATATATTGAAACTATAAATTACACTATTCATAAAATGTATTAATATTTCAAAGTAGTCAAAGTAACTCTTTTTGCACATTAAATGTGTATATCAGCAATTTAACTTTAAAATGTGTATACATTGGAATTCTAATAACTGGACAAGTTGGTAAACCTTCCAAGCCTAAAAACCATTATATATTGATGTAAAATCGAAATAAAATATAATAAATTTAATTTAATAATCAAAATAAAATATATTGAAACTATAAATTACACTATGCTAAAATGTATTAATATTTCCAAGTAGTCAAACTAACTCTTTTTGCACATTAAATGTGTATATGAACAATTTAACTTTGAAATGTGTATAGATTGGAATTCTAATAACTGGAAAAGTTGGTAAATCTTCCAGCCCTAAAAACTTTTATATATTGATGTAAAACCGAAATAAAATATAATGAATTTAATTTAATAATCAAAACAAAATATATTGAAACTATAAATTACACTATGCATAAAATGTATTAATACTTCCAAGTAGTCAAACTAACTCTTTTTGCACATTAAATGTGTATATCAACAATTTAACTTTGAAATGTGTATACATTGGAATTCTAATAACTAGAAAAGTTGGTAAACCTTCCAGCCTAAAAACCATTATATATTGATGTAAAACCGAAATAAAATATAATAAATTTAATTTAATAATCATTATAAAATATATTGAAACTATAAATTACACTATGCATAAAATGTATTAATACTTCCAAGTAGTCAAACTAACTCTTTTTGCACATTAAATGTGTATATCAACAATTTAACTTTGAAATGTGTATACATTGAAATTCTAATAACTGGAAAAGTTGGTAAACTTTCCAGCCCTAAAAACCATTATATATTGATGTAAAACCGAAATAAAATATAATAAATTTAATTTAATAATCAAAATAAAATATATTGAAACTATAAATTACACTATGCATAAAATGTATTAATATTTCCAGGTAGTCAGACTAACTCTTTTTGCACATTAAATGTGTATATCAACAATTTAACTTTGAAATATGTATACATTGGAATTCTAATAACTGGAAAAGTTAGTTAACCTTCCAGCCCTAAAATCCATTATATATTGATGTAAAATCGAAATAAAATATAAGAAATTTAATTTAATAATCAAAATAAAATATATTGAAACTATAAATTACACTATGCATAAAATGTATTAATATTTCCAAGTAGTGAAACTAACTCTTTTTGCACATTAAATGTGTATATCAACAATTTAACTTTGAAATGTGTATAGATAGGAATTCTAATAACTGGAAAAGTTGGTAAACCTTACAGCTCTCAAAATCAAAACCATTATATATTGATATAAAACCAAAATAAAATATAATAAATTTAATTTAATAATCAAAATAAAATATATTGAAACTATAAATTACACTATTCATAAAATGTATTAATATTTCAAAGTAGTCAAACTAATTCTTTTTGCACATTAAATGTGTATATCAACAATTTAACTTTAAAATGTGTATACATTGGAATTCTAATAACTGGAAAAGTTGGTAAACCTTCCAAGCCTAAAAATCATTATATATTGATGTAAAATCGAAATAAAATATAATAAATTTAATTTAATAATCAAAATAAAATATATTGAAACTATAAATTACATTATGCGTAAAATGTATTAATATTTCCAAGTAGGCAAACTAACTCTTTTTGCACATTAAATGTGTATATGAACAATTTAACTTTGAAATGTGTATACATTGTAATTCTAATAACTGGAAAAGTCAGTAAACCTTCCAGGCCTAAAAACCATTATATATTGATATAAAATTAAAATAAAATATAATAAATTTAATTTAATAATCAAAATAAAATATATTGAAACTATAAATTACACTATGCATATAATGTATTAATATTTCCAAATAGTCAAACTAACTCTTTTTACACATTAAATGTGTATATGAACAATTTAACTTTGAAATGTGTATAGATTGGAATTCTAATAACTGGAAAAGTTGGTAAATATTCGAGCCCTAAAAACCTTTATATATTGATGTAAAACCGAAATAAAATATAATGAATTTAATTTAATAATCAAAACAAAATATATTGAAACTAAAAATTACACTATGCATAAAATGTATTAATACTTCCAAGTAGTCAAACTAACTCTTTTTGCACATTAAATGTGTATATCAACAATTTAACTTTGAAATGTGTATACATTGGAATTCCAATAACTGGAAAAGTTGGTAAACCTTCCAGGTCTAAAAACCATTATATATTGATGTAAAACCCAAATAAAATATAATAAATTTAATTTAATAATCAAAATAAAATATATTGAAACTATAAATTACACTATGCATAAAATGTATTAATATTTCCAAATAGTCAAACTCACTGTTTTTACACATTAAATGTGTATATGAACAATTTAACTTTGAAATGTGTATAGATTGGAATTCTAATAACTGGAAAAGTTGGTAAATCTTCCAGCCCTAAAAACTTTTATATATTGATGTAAAACGGAAATAAAATATAATGAATTTAATTTAATAATAATAAAAAATATATTGAAACTATAAATTACACTATGCATAAAATGTATTAATACTTCCAAGTATTCAAACTAACTCTTTTTGCACATTAAATGTGTATATCAACAATTTAACTTTGAAATGTGTATACATTGGAATTCTAATAACTGGAAAAGTTGGTAAACCTCCAGCCCTAAAAACCATTATATATTGATGTAAAACCGAAATAAAATATAATAAATTTAATTTAATAATCAAAATAAAATATATTGAAACTATAAATTACACTATGCATAAAATGTATTAATATTTCCAAGTAGTCAAACTAACTCTTTTTGCACATTAAATGTGTATATCAACAATTTAACTTTGAAATGTATATACATTGGAATTCTGATAACTAGAAAAGTTGGTAAAACTTCCAGCCCTCAAAACCATTATATATTGATCTAAAACTAAAATAAAATATAATAAATTTAATTTAATAATCAAAATAAAATATATATTGAAACTATAAATTACACTATGCATAAAATGTATTAATATTTTCAAGTAATCAAACTAATTCTTTTTGCACATTAAATGTGAAAATCAACAATTTAATTTTGAAATATGTATAGAATTCCCTAATTCTTTTTTTGCACATTAAATGTGTATATCAACAATTTAACTTTGATATATGTATACATTGGAATTCTAGTAACTGAAAAAATTGGTCAACCTTCTAGCCCTAAAAACCATTATATATTGATGTTTATTTTCACATGCATTGTCACCTCCACTACATCGACCTCATTTCATTGCGGGAGCGGTTGATCGAAGGAAAAAGGAGCCGAACTATTACAGATCTTGTTTTAAGAACACAGAAGTTATGGATAAAAACATTGAAGGTCTTGATTTAAATTCGCTGCTAGTTTTTATGTTTCTTGTTTTTCATATAGAAATTGTTGTATTCGATGATTTACTTATTTTCCTTGCCTTGTTTTTTTTAATGAATGATTGCAGAGAACAGAACCACTGAAAGTGTGAGCAACAGATGGAAACCAACAGCGCAGCAAAAGGAAATACTGGAACATATATACAGAAATGGCATGCAGTCGCCCACCGTGGACGATATAGAGAGAATCACTTCCCTTCTAAAGAACTATGGGAAAGTTGAAGGCAAAAACGTGTTCTACTGGTTTCAAAACTCCAACGCCAGAGAGCGAGAGCAACGCAAACGGGCATTAGAATCGCCGCTCTTATTCGGTGCAGAGGAAGGTATATATGTGATAAAATTAAATACTGTGTGAATTATTAAATTCTATTATTGTTTTTTCTTTTGTTTTCATCTAATACTTCTGCAACTTTCAGCTAATTTGAGGGGCACAACGCTCTCCATCCCAAAACTGACAAGGATCACGCCCTCCTCTTCCTCCTCTTCAGATGTAAGTACAATTACAATATTATTCATGTAATTTTCCGTTAACATTACATGCAGAGAGTACCATAATCATACAACATTTTCTGTACAATATATAGATCGGAATCGGAGACCAAGTGGAGAGGCAACGCAGCGCAATGTTTAAGGAGGAATCCGATGTAAGTATAATTACAATAATTTTAATGTAATTTTCGGTTGAAATTACATCCAAAGAAAATCATAAACATACTAATATTTTCTGTACAATCATATTAATATTTTCTGTACAATATAGATTGGAATCGGAAATCAAGTGAAGCTGCCACGCAGAGTAAAATCCAACGTGGACCCGGCCTATAGCTCACTATCGGAAGATACGTTGGAGCTGTTTCCACTGAAACCCGACGGTGGTTTATTGGGTCTTCATGGGTCACGAAACGGTCGTTTTGCTCATAGCTGATGGGCAATCCACATTGGAAGGAATAGCTGATGCGCAACAATCTAGATTGGGCACAACTCTCATAAATGGGTGAAATATTTATAGTCATAGTCTACTTATTACGGGGGTTGAGACTTGGGTTTAGGGGTTTTTTGGAATTTGTTTTTGTTTTGAGAAGAAGTTTGAATTGTGAACTTTATATAATTTAATTAGAAACTAAACTCTTACGGTTATATAATCATTTATATTTGTCTCAATCATATTTATTATTTATTTTAGTATGTAGATATCATAAAATTTGTTTTAATTTTTTTATATGTGGAAATTTATGATGCCAAAAAAGATAGAAGAGAAATATCAATGCTTTTTTAATGTATTAATATTGTGAATTTTCTATCTTTCTAGTTATATATTTTAATAAAATAAAATAAATATGAACTCGTGATATTTTGGTATTTGGTAGTTAAATAGAAAATATATTATGATTGTCATTGTATTTATTCATGATAAGTGGTTGATTTATATTGATTATCTATTTAATATTTGGAATTCACAATTATTTTTATTTTATTTTTTAATGTATGAAAATTTATGTATTTATGAGCATAATTTTATTATTTAAACTAATACATTATTCTTTAGAAATAATGATAAACATCTATCCATATCAACTAGTATATTGGGATTTCATAGGCTGGTAGAAAGCATTAACAGGATAGGAAAAAATGTGATAAAGTGGATAAAATTTTTCATACCAGTTGTATTATGTCACCTTAAAGATGAATTAATCAGAATAAAAGGAGATTGACAAAATAGAAACTCAATTTCTCTTATTCATTGGAATTTTTTTTCCTTTTCTTTTCATTATCGTGATTTTCTGCTTATAAGTTTGATTTTCAATCTGGAAATTTTAAGCTTTACAGAAATAGAATTTCATCATAACTATAAAATAGGTTTATAGAGTTTGATTATCAGTTTGATTTTCAATTTGGAAATTCCAATTTAAAATAATAAAATTTGATAATCATTTTAAAAGAATAAGATTTGATAATCGGTTTAATTTTTTGTTAAACAAATTTTATGATGTCACTTTTTTCAAACTTTTGTTTAAATCCATTAACACCATTGATCAATCCCAAAGAGAAAAACCCTCTATTTCAAACCACGAGATTCTTCTGTTGCAACGGAATCCTCTCATATGTTGTTATGACGTGGGTGGTTGCCATGGTTTTATATTACCGAATCACAACTTGGTTTACATGCACCCTTCTTAAGAGCATATTGAATATTAATTTTGATTATACAACTTTATTGGTAGTTACAAAAAATTTATTATATTAGTTTAGAAATTAAATTGGTGTGTGAAGTATTTTTATTATGGTATCCATGCCTCATTTGTGATTTCGTGTGGCATGGGCGTTAGACCATAGAAATAGGTTATTGATTCCACATGTTTAGTCCGTTATGAAATTCCCCCCTGCACAGCCCTGCCGGTAAAAATCCACAACGGGGTAATTGAACCCGAGATTCAGGTCCAGGGGTTCTCAGGTTCTCCGGTAATTGCTTGGTCATTGAATTTCCAGGACGAAAGTTGCCAAAGTCCTGACTCCATCCTTCAAGGTAAACCCAGATGTTTATTTCTTTATACGATGGGTACCAATGATTTACCTTGAATAGTTCATAAGTTTTATTTACAGTTTATGGTTTCTTTCCAGTAGGGTTCCAATAGGGTTGATTCACTACCTCTACCCTGGTATAATGCAGGTTCTCTTCCTGGTGAGTCATTCTTGTACTTCCATTTGTTGGGTTACTAATGGTGACTCCGTTTATAGGGTTTCCTGCGGGAGTTCTCAGGTCCAGGTAAGTAGCTTCAATGACTTATGATGAAAATTATTTTAGTATCTTCTCTTAAAGTGGTCGGGCTATGCTACCACCCTGATATGTTTGGTTATCGCTGCAGGTAAACTCGTCTGGTTTACGACGTTAACTTTTGCTCACGGCTCCCTTCCTGGTTTTCATTCATAACAACTCCATTTTCTCTTGTTGTGGATTCAGGGTCTCTCTGATTATGATTTTAAGCAAGAGTCACACAGATTACCTAATGGGGGCAAAAGATTCTGAGAATTTATGTTAAGGTTAGGCCTTGACAGTGACTCCATATTCATTGTATAAATGTATTTATTAAAGCTATAATGGAAATTAGGATCAAACCCTCGTTCATTTATATTGAATTGTGTGATTTCCTTTGGGAAACATTACTTCTAGCTGTGGCCTCGGCGGTGTCTTATTTTGGCATGAATTTGCACTTGTAGTATTACATTTTTGTTCAATTTTTCGAGAAGTATATTTAAAAAAATGTGAACGTGTCTCTTTGAATAGCCAAAGAAGATAATTTCCGCTAGGCAGATTTCTGCTGATTTTTTTTGTTAGGCATTATTCAAATAACTCGGTTGGCTGTTCAAGTTTTCAGAGCTTTGGAAGATGGTTGAAAATAATCCCAACTATTTTATTAATGAATTTGATTGTCATTTCTGTAGTAGAAAAGAAAACCGGTATAAGATGTTGGAAATAATTCCATCTATTTCATTAAATGAATTTGATGCTGTGATTTCTGGAGTAACAAAAAAAATCCAGCAACACTGAAGTAATTTAATTTTTGACTATCTTACTATTTTTCATATCTACAAGAAATCAGTAACAAACAATCAATAAATAAAAAAATGGTGAATACCATATTTGGTATGGTCCTCAAATGCAAAATTAGATGCTCAACATCCCGCGCAATTAATATGCAAATCACACAACTATATATTAAAAAAATTATTAAGCAAATTTATTAAGTTTGCTTGTCGCTATATATAGAAGGTGAGATTTATGTTTTTAATAGAGTCATAAGTTTATGTCTGTGCGACTGTTTTGGAGGTTTTCAACCTGCACGTAAATTAGAGTTTTTATGTTGTGAAACATCTGTAATTTTCGTTTTAGTGTGCGTAGAAAGCGATAGAGTTTCAATCTATTCTTGTAAACTATATTGTCTCCCATGAAAATATAATAAAAAATATATATCGTTGGCCATTGAGCTGTGAAAATTTATTTTATTAGGTTCGCGCATTGCGCATTACTCTGTTCTTGGTCAATTTTTCTTGCATCCATTTACTTTCAGATTAAATATGTTAATTATATCTCTCGTCCTTTGACTACAAAAACCCCATTGACTTTTCTGATTTTGTGTCGATAAATTCTGAAGTTTGTTGTTTTTCAAGGACTGTAAGATGGTGGCTTAGGAATCTGGATATACTTTCCTTATTACTCATATTCATAGTGGCCTTTTCTATCACTTTGGTCAGATGAATATTCTCATAATATTACCTTTTTTCAATATCATCTTTTTTATCAGATATCCCGGAGAATTGTCATTCTTTTTAATTTCAAGATTTTTTCATCAAGTATAGAAATTTTTTGAAAGAGATGTCTTCAGTATCAACTAACATATACATCTCCTCTTCCTATCTGATAGAACTGTTATCGAGCTCACTCTCTATTAAATAAAATCAACCCATCACATCCTCGAACACAACTTTTTGAAAGAAATATTTTCAATATCAACTAACATATATAGTGAGCCCACCTGCTCAATACTCCCACTGCATGTGAAATGTCTAGTCTAGTACAGACCATTGCATACATCAGGCTACCCACTACACTTGCATATGGAACACGAGACATATGCTCCTCTTCTTCTTGTGTCTTGGGACACTGTTCAACAGATAACTTTGTACCTACAGGGATCAGAACATTCACTGGTTTACTATCCTGCATATTAAACCTCTGCAATATAGTCTTGACATACTTCCTCTGGTTTAACCAGAGCTTCCTCTTTGCCCGATCTCTCTTAATTTCCATGCCCAAAATATAGTTTGCAACACCAAGATCATTCATGTCGAATTTGGAGAACAGTTGGGTCTTCAAATCTTGGATAATTTCTTTGTCATTTTCAATCTACAACATATCATCCACATACAAGATCAAATAAAGAACACGATCACCAATTAATTTAAAATAAACACAGTGATCCTCCTTGCTTCTGGTGAAGCCAAGTCCCCGTATATAGGTATCAAAATTTCTGATACCACATCCTTGGTGACTGTTTTAACCCATACAGAGACTTCTTTAACTTGCATACCAGTTCTTTCTTCCCCTTCACCATAAAGCCTTCAGGTTGTTTCATGTAGATCTCCTCTTCCAGATCCCTGTGAAGAAATGTTGTCTTTACATCCATCTGTTCTACCTCAAAATCAAATGTAGCAGCAATAGATAAAAGTAATCTAATAGAAGGAACTTTGGAAACAGGAGAAAAATATCACCAAAATCAATTCCCCACACCTGGGAATAACCTTTTTCTACCAACCTAGCTTTGTATTTCTCCACCTTGCCTTCTACATTCATCTTCTTCTTAAATACCCATTTTCTCCCAATGGGCTTCCTTCCAGCTGACAACTCCACCAGATCCCATGCCTCATTTTTATGCAAGGATGCCATTTCATCAACCATGGCCTCCTTCTAGAGTTTTCCATCCTCTGAATCTACTGCCTCCCTGACGGTTCTGGGATCATCATCAATTATAGTTAAAGAAAAATTTGAACATAAAGCAGATGGACTATACCTTTTTGGTTGTCTTCTTTCCCAAATTGATCTTCTCACAACTGGAGTTTGTGGCTCTTCCTCTTCTGGGTCTTCTTCTGTTGTAGAGTCTGATTCATCTTCCTTTAGCTCAAACTCTATCTTCTCAAGTTCCTTTGGTATGACTTCATGTTTAACAACATCTTTCACCTCTCTAAACACCACATCTTGGCTGTACACAACCTTCCTTGTTTCCGGGTTCCAAAGCTTATAACCCTTTAAACCATCCTTATACCCAATAAAGATGCACCTTTTAGATTTATTATCCAACTTGGTCCTTTTCGCCTTTGGAACATGTACATATGCATCACATCCAAATACCATCAGATGTGAAAGAGAGGGTTTCTTACCAGTCCATACCTCATGTGGAGTCTTATCCTCCAACGCTGATGAAGGTGATCTGTTAACCAAGTAACATGCAGTCTCCACTGCCTCTACCTAGAATTCTTGTCCTAACCTAGTACCACTGAGCATGCTTCTTGCCTTTTCCATAAATGTTCTGTTCATTCTTTCTGCAACTCCATTTTGCTAAGGTGTGTATGGAGTAGTCTTTTGTCGTGCTATACCACACTTCTTACAAAAATCTTCAAATTCCTTCTTGTAGAACTCCCCACCATTATTTTCCCTCAGCACCTTTATCTTCTTCTCTGTCTGGTTTTCCACCAGGGCCTTAAATTATTTAAATTTGTCAAAGACATTAGATTTCTTCTTCAAGAAATATATCCATGTATTCCTTGAGAAGTCACATATGAATGAAACATAGTACACAGACTTACCCAGTGATGGAACTGACACAGGTTCAAACACATCACTGTGCACAAGCTCTAATATCTTGTTTTCCCTCTTAGCACCAGAAGGAAAACTCACCCGATTCTGCTTCCCATATACCCAATGTTCACAGAAATTGAAATCGAGAAAGCTATTAGACATACATTCTACAATACCATTTCCATGCGGTATCTAAAGTCCCTTCTCTCCAATATGTCCACGCCTTTGATGCCATAGCATGGTATTTTCTCTAGAGATCGATAGGCTTTCTGCTCCACTTTCAGGAACCACGGAATTGTTGCACCCATAAATAATAGTGTTTCCCTAAAGCTTGTACAGAGTTCCAATCCGAACTCCCCACATTAATACCAGTGCTCAATGAACCATCTTACATGTATCTTTCTCGAACACTGTTTTTACACCTGCATCATCCATCTTGCTTATAGAAATCAGATTTCTAGCCAATGCAGGAATGTGTAGAACACCAAGAAGTGTTCTAATCCTTCCACCTTGCAGCTTCAGCTTGAATTTTCCATGTCCAACGATTTTGACCTTCCTATCATCCCTTAGGAAGACATCACCGCCATCATATTTCTCATACTCGCAGAACCACCCCCTATGGAGAGTGAAGTGAAATGATGCACCCGAGTTAATAAACCATGAATCATGATCTATACATTAAAGGAATTTTGAGGTCTAAAATGGGTCTCCTAAGGAAATAATAAAATTATAGCTAAACCAATAAAATAATATTTATGAATTTTCAATTCACTTTTTGCACCACAATCCATGTAACCATAGTTAAATTCAATTCAAAAGTTGTACCAAAATAAAATTAATAAAATAATTGTATTGATGTGACTATTAATAAGAATGAGCTTTTCAAGAAAAAGTCATTATCATTGAACAACTAATGCATTTGTCCTTTGTACTTAAATAACTTAAAATAAAATATAAATATAAATTTATAAATTCTTAATTATATTATATATTCTTAATTAAAATTTCTATTATTTAAATTGTATAATAACATGTAATTAATATACTTTATAAAAATAATATAATATAATAAATGTATAGGGATATACATTGTTTCTTTCAATAAATATGAAATGTAAATAATATATTTTTATTCAAAAAGTGTGAAATGACATTTATTATGAGTACTTTACTTTAACTTTAAAAGTACATAGAGCACTACCATGGTTAACCATGAGTTTTTATCCACTATTGAAAATGTGAAAAATAAGTACCTTTAACTAAAGCAGTGCCACCTCAACCATTAGGGATGATGTCATCCCCTAAAATGCGATTGTTCTCATAAAGTGAATTTTGATTGTACATTTTCCTTAGGAGGCCCATTTTAGACCTCAAATTCCCTTAATGTGTGTATTTGAAGAAAATCCAAAAAAACATCCCCACCTTCATCCGAGGTGGTTTTTGCCTCTACAGAAGGAGCATCATCAGATCCATTTCCTTGCTCAGGAGCTTTAGATCTGCAGTCCTTTTTGTAGTGCCCTTCCTTTCCGCATTTCCAGCACACCTTTACAAACTTTCCAGGAGATTTCGATCTCCCTCTAGATTTAGATCTCCCACTCAAAACCTTATTCTTGTTTCTATTCTAGGACCTTCCTCGTACAGATAAGGCATCTCCATTATGACCCTCCATATTTCTCCGTCTCATTTTCTCCAACAGTAAGGCTGAGACAATGTCATCAAAATTCAAGGTAGTTATATTTCTACCTATTGCAATAACCAGGCTGTCCCACGAATCTGGTAGAGAACACAACGAATTGATGCACTTATCTTCATCTGATATTTTAATATCAACAGATGAAAGCTAACTTATCACAATATTGAAGGCGTTCAGATGCTCTGTCACCGAGTCTCCATCCTTCATCTTCAGGTTATACAGCGTTTTCTGCGGGAACAATTTATTTACCAGAGACTTAGATTGGTACAAAGTCCCTAGCTTGTCCCACAAGGTTTTCAACATAGCTTCCCCAGATACATTCAACAATACTAAATCTGAGACACACAACCGTATTGTGCTCTTTGCCTTCCGATCTAGCTTCTTCTAGTCTTCATCTGACATTACTGTTGGTTTAGTACCCAGATCTACCGCGATCCACTGATCTTTATCCACCAGCAGATCCTCCATCTTGAGCTTCCATAACTCAAAACTTTGACCATTAATTTCTTGATCTCTATCTTCCTGCCGCTCACCATCTTCTTTCACCGCAAGAATTGATCCCGCAGATCTCCCACTGAACAGGGTCTACCTCAGTGCCGAGCAAAAAACCCCTCAACAGCAAAGGCGTCCCCTTGAAGCCAAAATTGCTCTGATACCAAATGTAGGTTTTAACCCTGAACATAAATTATCTACAAACGAATCTTAAAATAGAAAATAAACAATAGCGAGAGCATAAAACATAAAACAAATAAACACAAAGATTTTACCCTAGATCCCAAATCGGGACGACCAACTTGATTTTTCATTATATTCCTTTAAGTGTTACAACACATATATATAAATGCCGAAGCATACATAAACCCTAATCCATTAACCTTGGATTAGAACATAACCGTAGTTCCCTTGACTGGATGTACAAGGGGTTGAAAACCATCATGCCCCAAAACCATGTGCAAACCCATGCACAAAACCATGGGCGGGTCCACCCACCAGAAAATAAGGTCCAAATTTTTTTTTTCCCAGGGAGTTGCCCCTAACCCCGAATAGGGGGGCTACCACCCCCACTGTGACCCCCCCCTCGCACATGACTAGTTGTGGAAAGAAAATAGCACATACCCAACAGCGATGGATTTTCTGTTAGATGAAAAATTGTGATATCGGCATATGTCAGATGACAGATTATGATATTGGTATCCGTTGCATAATGTACTTCGCAACTTTGCATATCGACGTTTCACAATTCCGCATATCGACTTTTCACAATTTCGCATATCGGCGTTTTGCAATTTCACATATCGACTTGTTCTGTTTCGACGATTTACACTTCGGTGATTTAGTTCCCGCTTCTTGTACTTTTAGTCCTTTATGGGTTCCTTAGAGTGTTTTTTATGAATTTATTATATTTTTTAAGAAAAACAAAATTTAATCTAATAGACTCAAATTCTAAGTTTTATTTCTAAAATGAATTTAATCTGAAGAATTATTTAAAAGGGTCCCCATTGTTCTTTCTATACTATTTATTTAGAAAAATGGGGGGTTGTTGTAATACTACAAGAAGTAAATATGACCTCCAAGTGATTTGTCAAACATAGGCCCACACATAATAAAATTAATGAGGTATAATATTTCTTTAGGCCTTGTTTCACTATTTGTAAGTTTACCCAAATAATATCCCTTGCAAACTCCTTCACGATCTTCTTTGATATTTTGGATTCCATGAACCAATTGATTAAGAGTGGGAATGACCTTTTAGTGTATATGACCATATCGTCTATGCCATAGCTCAATGGGATTTATTTACAACTGAACTAAAGATTGAGGAGATGGTGTTATGACTATATATAAGCTTCCTTCATGAACGCCAATAACCCTATCTTTATCGATACTTAAATATTTTCCCCAAACCAAAACGTTTCCATAAACAAAAGAAACTTTATCCCCTTTATCTTCTAAGCAATAAATTGAAAGAAAATGATTTTTAAAACCTGGAACAAATAGTATATTGTTGAGATGTAGTTTATATAAATTCTCCAGCTTCAAGGATTTTTACCCCATGCCTCTAACAACATAGATATTGTTGTCTCCCAATTCCACTGCATGAGAAGATGGTTCCTTTTATAGAGTGTGAAGTTGTTTACTTTCCCCTGTCATGTGCCTTGATGTTCCACTATCAATAATTCATGCATTGTTAAGTGAACCTATAAGTGCAGCCAAGAACCTTTGACTTTTGACCTTGTTGAATAAGTAATAGAAAATCTTCTTGATCCAACTTCCTACAGTATTGAATCCCATTTTCATATAACTTGTCATAGAGGGAGTAACCCTTTCCTTCTAGCTGATAGAGTGATCTCCAATATTCCTTGACCTTAGCTCAGATACCATGTTGAGAAATAAATTCAAGTAGACTTAGGTTTTTTATTCCTCTTTCTTGATAATTACTTGTGAATTATGTTGGACTATTTTAATTATTTTTTATATTATCTTTCATCAGGAAATTACCAAATTATGTGTGTACGAAGATCACAAAATAAGAGACACAAGATGTAGGAATTCTGCTAGGGAAAAACCCCTATCTAGGGGAAAAGCCAATCAAAATATCCTCCTTCAATATTTTTCCTGAGATAATCCTAGGCTCTTCACCCTAGAAACAAACTTCCTCGAACCACCAAGTCAGCCCTTTCTTCCAACAAATTTGATCTAGGACCTTGACCTTGTAGCAACAAAATTGTTGGGTTCAACACCAATTTGGCCTAGATTTTGGCAAAGGCTCTACAGTTTTTGGGGCGGAGTGCATAGTAGAGCGTGTAGCGTAGCATATTTTGAGGAAGTAAATATACCGAACGGTGTCATAAAGGCCTTTAGTGTGGATCAAAGCCCCTCATTTTTGTAAAAGTGCATGATTTTGTAAGGGATCAATGGTTTTGGGACCTGTTGTGGCCCTGCAAATCAGTGCAACAACATCAGAGAAAACCACCCAGTCGGAGACTTAAAAATCATCCCTTTTCTGTTTAAAATGGTGGATCTGACTGGATTTATGGGACCAGTTTCCTAGTTTGATATAGTTTGGGTGAATGGACGGTTTTATCTCTATTATGGAACTTGATAGATGGAAATATAGGCAAACTTTAAATAAACAATAAATCTATCTATTATGTTTCCCAGGATGAAATCTATTCTCCGTAAACTTGAAATAAACAATAAATCTATCTATTATGTTTCCCAGGATGAAATATATTCTCTGTGTGATATACAAAAATAACCTTTCATTGGATGCAAATAAAGATCATACCTTCACTTAGAGATATGAAATAATTTGAGATAATTTATTTAATTAAATAGTTAATTAAATAAATTGAATAAAGCTTATATCGCAACTTTAAAAACTCCTGTATTTCATATGTATCAAATGATAATAGTATAACATGTTCAAAAGTGCATTAATGTCAAACTGTATTCAAACATATACATAAAAAAAAACATCATAAGATAAATAATTATTTCTCATTTGAAGCTAAAATATAACACATAGGCTAAAAGTGCCATGTATATGATTACTCTGCTCATTTGAGAAATAATACTTGGTCCAACCTTTTCTATTTAGAAAAATTCAAGAGTACAAAAGTGCAACATCAGTAAAGTCTTATTTTGAAAATTTTAGGATCCCTTCTTCAAATACATGAAGGGGTTTAAATATAAAAATAATAAGTCTTAAAATAGTTGTTACAATAAAATGTTGAGGAGGTTTAAAATAACCCTCCTTAAAGTAAGTGAAATTAAAACATAAATAGAAATTAAAGGGATGACTTGCTCGAGGATTGTCCTGTTGTCTCCTCTTCCATTTGTTCCTTCAGCTGAAGGATATTAAGCATAGGCTTAACCTCTGGAGGTTGGCCTGGCCTAATGCATAGATGTCCAGTGAAAAAAACATCGAAAAGTGGGGGAAGCATGTAGGAGTATGTATCTGTGAGACAATGCAACATAAGCCACTGGTTGTGAGGCTTTAATAAATATCTCCAATATTTCTCCCAATCTAGCTTTTCCAACTTTATGATACGTTCTTATTTTACCTTTGACACTTATTTCCACTGTCCTATCAAGTCTTTCACTAAAGGAAAAGCATCGGGAGTACATATGTCGATAAGATCTGTTGCAATGATATTGTGGTTAACAATTTCCACAATGTTAGTAGCAACATCCTTTGCCCTGAAAATGCCTCTCTATGCATGCTTCAATTGTATATCCCAGTCTATAAATAATATTTCTTTCTTTGAATCCTCAATCCTGGGCCTTTCGGCCATCAACAAAATATTTCTAGGTGACAAGCTGGGAGACCTTATCATCTATGTCATCAAAACTAATCCTCATATCTGAAATGTGATTCACAAGTGAATCACTCTGTTCACATAATTCAGAAATAGCTGATAATTTATGACAAAAAACAACCTGTTATTGTGCCAATAAAGTGTTTAGTTCTAAGGCCTCTTTTCTGAATTCATCAATCACTGGGTTACCTTTTACTTTCTCAATAGAGAGCTGCAATTGGTGAATTAGAGTATCCTTCGAACTAATCTCACTCTGATGCTGAATTTTTAACTAGTCCATACTCTCTTGGAGCTATGCAATATGTACCTATAACTGTTGACTGGCGCTTTGTTTCTCTTCTTGTAACTCTAGTTCAAGTTGGATGATCTTCCCATCATTTTGTTTCATCAGCTAGTGAATTGTTGATGCTTTGTCAATGGTTCAAGAAGCATAAGCTCATGCGAACTGAGTTAGGTGAGTTAGATCATGTGAAAGATCTACCTAAGTGTCTTTCCATACAACATCCATTGAAATATCTCCTTGCAAAAGGGGTAGGGGTTGCTCCGATATTCTTATTTTCTTCTGTTGGATCATAACCGCCTTGTATTTTGGACTGTAGAAAATGTCCAAGGGAGGAATTTCTTCAATGTTAACAAAATTTTCGGTGGTGGGGAAGGTCGGGATGAATTCCACTCTTTATGTGCTTATTAATTTATCATATGGCTCAGCAGTGAATGGGTCCTGACTTTTATTTTGTGGAGTATGCACAATTTGTTGCTGATCACCAACTATAGCTGCTTGTTCTTCTTGGAGTTTTAGATTAAACTCCTTTGAAACATCCTTTACATTACTAGGGAAATGCACATCCATAGTTTGAATTTTGGCTAATTTATCTTGGTATATAGTGCCAAGGACTTGAGTATCCTTAGTTGCTAATTCAATTTCCTTACCTTTATGAGCTAATGGTTTTGAAACATCAATAATTTTTAGCGGAATTGATTCCAATCTCTTATTCATATATTTATTAAATTTCAACAATTGTTGTGGATTGCTGCCAAATTTTGAACTGTAGGATAATTGTCGACGAAATCAAACATGTTATCGAAATCATCATCTTCATGCACAAAAGGCATAATATTCACTTGGGTAGTGAAATTATTAGCAAATTTGATTGGATCATACTGCATGTTTGGAATTGTAAATAAATTTAAAAATTCAATCTGGCCAATCTCTACAAAAACATGCTTGTAATTATCAAGTCCATAAACACCATAATTAATAGGAAAAGAAGGCCATGATTCTTTCTTGGCTTCTTTCAGAAATCTGGTTAGGTCATTTCTGACAGTTTGATATGCCACTTCTCTTGTGAGAATCTTTCCAGGAACATATAGGGGCAAGATGTGTGGTCAAGATAAGCTCCCAAATACTCGGACATAGATGAATAGCTCTTCACCAAACCATTTTCCTATAGAGGAAAAATCAGCTTGGGCCTCTTTTGACAGTCTGGGGGCTTTCTCATTAAAAAAAACTTGGAACAATGAAAGAATAACTCCATGGAAAATTTTGTAAAATGGTTCTCATACTTAGAGTCCCACAACATATTATGAAATATATGAATAGGTACAGGGTCTTGGGTAGTCCATTTCCATCCCATGGCTAGAAAATCCGAGGTAAAACACCCATCATCCATGATATATGCACTCATATCGAATGGGGGAAAATCTTGGAAGAAATGGAGCGGTTTATTCTATATTCTAAAATTTGAGTGGAAATATTATTAGATAGAATATTTCCCCAATACATAACATAGAAATCTGAAATAGCCTCCATGAGAGGGGATCATTCTACTAAAAACCGAGTAGTGTTTGGTTGACCAAAAATTCTGGACATCATCGCAGAGACATAACAATAGGGGCTTGCAAGGGAGTTAGTAGAGTACATACCATTTTCTTCATTCTTGTGCTTGTTGGGATTACTCATCCATTGCTTGATTGGCTTCAATTTGAGATCATTTTCTTTGGCAAACTATGCAAAAAATTATTTATCATAGACCTTTTCAAGGTCTGGAAGTGGGTACATCATCTTCAGGTCTTCAGCCTTTAATGAACCAATCATTGTTCCTCTGCTAGTAAGAAAAGTCCTATCCATGATATTGAGATTATCAATGATCCATCTTACCATATCAATGTATGGTAATATTTTTTTTCGGGCAACAATTCGATGTAGGAAAGAATTAGCTACTTCTCCAATTGAAGCTTCGGAAGAATCAAGAGCGTCAAAAGTTGTTTTTCTTTGAATTTTGTGAGTTTTTTCATCCTCGAGCGGCTTGTACAAGGATTCCCATGAAGAGGATCCGCTTTCTGGTCTACACGTAGTATCTATAAATAGATGCAACATTTATGTTCTCTCGATTGTGACAAGTGCATAATCTACAGGGGCCATATGCTTCTTAGATTTCTTGAGAGTTTTAGACATCTCTGGAGAATTATGCTTATTCGGGCTAGCCTGCAAATAAATGAGAAAGGATAAGTGAAAATAGGGAACTATTTTGTTTTACAATATGTACAAGTACCATAGCAATAGAAACATTCAAACAAATGAGACTTTGCACGCTGATAAGATATGAATTGAATGCCTATTACAGGAGAGTGATTATGGGGGTATGGGCGAAAAAATAGTGATAGTAGCTCATTAAATAGAAATAGTGATACCTCCGCAAAAATTTAATGTTTCATCACTTTTTTTATCACTATTTCTATCTAATGAAATACTCTAAGGGTTTTATTTGTTTTAACTCTAAAAATTAAAATGGTCCCCATTATTTTCTAAGGTAACTATTGCTTAAAATAACGGGGGTTGTTGATTAGAACAACACGACCATAGTTATTTGTTTTAAGGAGTACATGGTATTTGGACCATGGTATTTTGATGATGTAACCCAGAAATGTAATAGTATATATAGGGTAAAATAATAAGAAGATAATCATCAAATAAATTAGTTTTGATCTAAATCTAAGTTTTGGGTGCATTATTATTGTGATCTGTAAATTGGTAGCAAAGGAGAGGCTTTGCAGCTAAGTGTGCAAAGGTCTGGAGAAGAGTCTAAAACTTATTGCGTAGGCCAAGAACTGTTTTTTTTTCAAAGATTCATTATATTAAGAAACAATTCTTGTGAATATAGCCCTACATTGGGGTGAACCACGATAATTTGGTGTTCTTATGTGATTGATGTGTTTATTATATGTTGTAGAGTAGCAGTTATTAAAAAGGAATTTTACTTCAACAAAATGATGGTTTATGGTTTTATATGGCATGTTTAAGTGATTAATATAATGAGGTGAAATGATTTATAAGTGTTAAGAATAAGATAACACAATAATACCACATCCCCTATGTTGTGTAACCAGCTCCAAAAATAGAAGAAAAGAGATATCAACGCCTTAGAAATAAGCCACTTCGAGGGGGCAACCTCCAATACATTACATGAATGAACAATTCTTGGATGATAAAATTTACAAAACCTCCTTTCTATATATAGGAGTCCATGGGGCCATAATGTAATCCTAGTGGGCCACAATGTAATCCTAGCCGACCCAACAATAATAATTTAAGGGCACAATAATAACAAAATGGGGGTTACAAGGGTACAATAATAACAATAAGGGGGTTACACTAACAATAATAAGGGACTATACTAGTAATATAGGGACCTAACATGCCCCTCTCCTTGAAAAAAGTGTTGTCCTCAACGCTTGAGTAGCTCTGGGTGCTTCTGTATAAAATTCTCATCCTCCCATGTAGAATCTTCAGTGGGTAAGTTCTTCCACTTGATGAGATACTCTGAAATTGATCGATTCCGTAGTTGTCGAGTTCTTGTTTCCATGACCGCTTCCAGTTCCAATATGATTTTTCCTTCCTCATCAAGTTCTGGCAATATTGTTTGAACTGGAATATTTTCACCTATAACCTTCTTTAAGCATGAAACATGGAAAACCGGATGTACTCGCGAAGAAGCAGGAAGCTCCAATTTGTATGCCATAGTACCAATCTTTTGCAACACCTTGTAAGGACCATAGTACTTTGGCGATAATTTATTATCCTTCTTAGCTTGCTTGAGGGACATTTGTTTGTATGGTTGTAACCATAAAAATACCCAATCTCCTACATCAAAACTTCTTTCACTGCGATGTTGATCTGCCTATTGTTTCATTCGATTTTGTGCCAAATTCAGGTTATCCTTTAAGAGTTGGAGAACTTCTTACTAATGCTTGATGTGATCTTCCACTGCTTGAACCTTCGAATTTTCCCTTAAATATGATGTGATGGATGGTGGATGATATCCATAAAGTGCCATAAATGGGGTCATTTTTGCTGCAGTATGGAAGGAAGTGTTATACCACCATTCAGCGAGAGGTAACCACTTGACCCATTGTGTTTGTTTATCAGATACAAAACAACGAAGATAACCTTCCAAACATTTATTTACTATCTCAGTTTGACCATCAGATTGAGGATGATAAGATGAGCTATGAGCTAATTGAGTACCCAAACAAGAAAATAACTCCGTCCAAAAATTTCCAGTAAAAATGGGATCTCTATCACTCACAATAACCCTTGGGCTTCCATGTAGCTTTTGAATTCTGTCCATAAATATAGTAGCAACTGTACTTGCTTTAAATGGATGAGATAATGCACAAAAGTGTGAATACTTGGTAAGTCTATCAAATACCACCATGATGACACTCTTTCTTTCGGACTTAGGTAAACCTGTGATAAAATCCATTGAAATATCCTCCCAACGTTGACTTGGAATGGATAAAGGTTGTAGAAGTCCCGAGATCTTAATTGTCTCAACTTTATTCTGCTGGAAAACCAAACATTCCACCACAAACTTTTGAATATCAGATTTAAGGCCATCCCAAAAAAATTCTTTCTTCACCCTGTGGTAAGTTTTTAAAAATCCTGAGTGTCCTCCTAAAGGAGAAGTGTGCAATTCCAGAAGAATATTTTGTTTTAGTTGGAAATTATTACAAAGATATAAGCGATCTTTGTACCATAAGGAATCATTTTTCCAACTAAATGTATCAGATGTACTAGGATCTTGCTGCAACTTTTGAATGAGTGTCCATACATCTTTGTCCTTCTTCCATTCATCTCTTGCTTCAGTTATCCAATCTGGTGGGATAATAGAAATGGCACAAAGCAATGCTTCCACCTCTTCATTCTTTCTTGAGAGTGCATCTGCAACAACATTAAGCTTTCCTTTTTTGTAGATTATTTCAAAGTCATAACCCAACATCTTTGTGACCCATTTTTGTTGCTATTCTGAAGATAGTCTTTGTTCCAAAAAGTGTTTAAGACTATCATGATCAGTTTTTACCTTGAAGTGTCTTCCCATTAGGTAAGTTCGCCATTTCTTTAGTGTATGCAATATTGCTAACATTTCCTTCTCATAAATAGGTTTCTGTAAATACTTTCCTTTGATTGGACGACTTTCAAAAGCAATGGGTCTTCCTTCCTGCATTAAAACTGCACCAATTCCATTTCCTGAGGCATCACATTCCACAACAAAGGTTTTTGTGAAGTCTGGCATAGCTAAGACCAGTGCTAGGCACATTGCCTCTTTAAGACGTTCAAAGGCCTTAGTTGCTTTAGGAGTCCATGAAAATGCATCTTTCTTCAATAGTGTTGTTAGAGGTGCTGCTATTCTCCCATAATTCTTAAAAAACTTGCGATAATACCCCATTAACTCGAGAAATCCTCGCAAATTATTTATGGTTGTGGGGACTTTCCATTCCTTAATGGCTTTAATTTTGTTAGGGTCTACTTTAACACCCTCGTGAGATACAATATGACCCAGATATTCCACCTCTTGTACTCCAAAGAAACATTTGGATTTTTTTTCATATAATTGTTTCTCCTGCAATAGTTTGAGCACCCTGTCAACATGTTCAACATGATCCTTCCAAGACCTGCTATAGATTAGTATATTATCAAAAAATACTAGCACAAATTTTCTAAGGAAGGGTTTGAAAATGGAATTCATCAACCCTTGAAATGTAGAAGGTGCATTGGTAATGCCAAAAGGCATGACCAAAAATTCATAATGACCCTCATGAGTTCGAAATGTTTTTTTCAGAATATCTTCAGTCTTCATTTTAATTTGATGATATCCTGAACGAAAATCCAAATTGGTAAAATAAATTGCTCCATGTAATTCATCCAATAATTCATCAATCACAGGAATGGAAAATTTATCTTTAATGGTGAGCTTATTTAGCTCCCTATAATTGAGACACATGCGCCATGATCCATCCTTCTTGTGTACCAATACTACAGGAGCAGAGAAAGAACTTTGACTAGGTTGAATTATACCTGCCTCTAACATTTCTGCAATCATACGTTCAATTTCGCTCTTTTGGACGTAAGGATATCTATAAGGCCTGATGTTTGGAGGAACACTTCCTGCAATCAAATGAATAGCATGATCATGATCACGAATAGGTGGGAGTCCTTTGGGAGTTTCAAACACCTTGGAATGATTGTCCAAGACTTGTTGGAGATCTGCAGAAATAGATGATTTTGATGTTGGAACTTCTAGTGAGCATAATTGTGCAATTACGCCTCGTTGTTTTTTCTTTAGAAGCTTTGTCATGACATTAGAGCTTATTATCCTTCCTGGCTTCCCCGCAATACCCCGTAATTCGACTTCCTTTCCTTCTGAAAAAATTTCAAGAAAAGTTCTTGAAAATTAAAAGCTACCGTCCCCAAAGATTGTAACCATTGTACTCCTAGTACAACATCAGCACCTCCCATAGGAATGGCAAGCATTGGACTAGTCGATACATATTCCCCCATGGTTAGCTTGATATTATGGCATTTTCCAGAGCAATTTATAGTTCCTCCATTTGCAACCATCACTTGACATTCTGGTGCTGGGTATAGGAAACAATTTAATTCCTTGGCTACCTTACAATGAATTAAATTATGGGTGCTACCTGAATCAATCAACACTATTACCTTTTTCTTCTTGATTTGTCCTTCTATCTTGAGAGTTTGAGGAGTGGTAATTCCTGCCAGTGCATTACACGATATGGTCGGATTCATTTCTTTCTCTTCTAGGGCTGGTTCTTGGTGTATATCCTCTTCTTGTTCATTTTCTTCTTCCTCTTCACAATCTATGTAAAATAATTTCTTCTCAGCACACTTATGACCTTTAGTGTATTTTCTATCACAACTGTAGCAAATCTCTTTTGCTATTTTTCTTCCAATTTTTGTGGTGTCAACCTTGTAGGTTGCGGAAATATAGGCGTAGCAACACTTCCTTCTTTATAGAATTGTGTGGTAGGCTTCCTTGTCGCCATAATTTTACATTCAACTTTTCTTGCCAACCTGAATTCCTTCTCCAATGAATCTAGTTCCAAAACGCGAACTTCATGTTGGATGCTATCCTTTAAAGTGCCTATGAAGAGATTGATCCTGTGTTCCTCTGGAATATCATTTACCCTTATATTCAATTTTTGGAAGTCCTCAATGTGCTGCCCCACTAAACCCTTTTGTTTGAGATTTATCAATTGGCTAAAGAAGGTGTTGCTCTTTGTATCCTCATAATGTGTTATCATTTCCTCCGTAAAAATTGACCAATCGACACCATACAAATGTATTTTGTTCTAAATGTAAAGTTGCAATGCATACCTTTTGTGTGATTTTCACGTTATGGAGATCAAAATATTGCTCCATCTGTAGTATCCATGTTACAGGATCCTTTCCATCAAACTTCCTCATATCCATTTTTGGAATATGGTGGTTCTTCTCGCCAACATCAAAGTTTATGAAATCACGATTAACTTTTATTTTTTTCTCATCATGAGGTTCTTCTACTATCTTTTCACCATTAGGAAGCATTTCTTGTATCAACTTTGTCAAACCTTCTATGTCTGCTTTTAGATCATTCTTCATGTTTTCCATGTTGTCTTTCATGTCATCCATCTTAGCTTCCATGCCATCCATATTAGCTTCCACGCCTTTCTTCAAACCATCCATCTTCACTTCCATGCCTTTCTTCAAAACTTCCATTTCATTTTTTGTTGCTCTTTGCGAGAGTGAAATTTGTTGCACTTGCTCTTGTAATTTTGATAGATCATGTTTCAATTCTTCATCTTCATGAGTCATAGTAGAGCCTTCTGAAGGCTTAATGGGTGTTGAATTATTTTTACGGGGCATATTTTAGAACCCAATACTGACATCTATTCTACAATATGCCCTTGGAATCAATTCAAATTGATTCTTCAAACAAGACTTATGCAATTCAGAAAAAAATTACACACCTTTTTCTTGCTTTTGAGGAGCTCGATATTGAAATTGGATTATCTCTATGATTGCAGAACTTCAATATTTTAATTTCAGTACTAACGTAGCCCTCTGAATTTTCTTTCGAATGCCACAGGTCTGACCTGATTTGGATTCTCCAAGGAAAAGTTGTGTCCAATCTCCCACAATGACCTAATTATGGACTGGTTCAGTAGAGAAAATTTGTACAACTTGCCACGTGTCACTGTTTCATCCTTTGGCTCTGAAATTGATAGCCAAGAAACTAACATCCGTGTACTTGTGACCAATTTTTACAACACTCCAATCTGATGCTCAGAGAGAGAGTTATGAATATTTTCCCACGATCACCTCTTTGAGATGAAATTCATGAGCCAGAAAAAGCACTACCTTCCACAGATCATATCTCCGAAAATATTGCGAACCAAGCTCTGAAATTTTTTGACGATTTTCCTTAGGATTTCGGCTTAACACCCTAAAAATTTTAGCTTCTGAAACTTCGTAGAAAAAAAAATTTATAGTGCAAAAGCCACGATGACCTATTTAGGAGCCTGAAAAAATACCTAACTTCCACAGATCATATCTCCAAAAATATTGTGAACCAAGCTCTGAAAGTTTCTGATGATGTTCCTCAGGATTTCGGCTTCGCACCCTAAAAATTTCAGCTTCTGAAACTTTGTAGAAGAAAAGTTATAGCGAAAATTCCACGATGACCTGTTTGGAGTAGCGAAACCCTAGAATCCAAAGCTCTGATACCAGATGTTGTGTAACCAGCTCCAAAAATAGAAGAAAAGATATCAACTCCTTAGAAATAAGCCACTTCGAGGGGGCAACCTCCAATACATTTTCTACAAAATCGAATTCATACAGAATCGAATTCATACTAAATTTAAAGGGGCAGTGATCTTTGCATAATTTCGGATAAATTGCCTGTAATATCCGGTGTGCCCAAGCAATGTGCGCAACTGCTTCACTATTTCGGGGGCTTCCATGTGAACTATAACTGCGACCTTAGCGGGGTCAACGCAGACCCCTTGCTTGCAGACCACGTGTCCCAACAGCGTGCCAAAAGGAACTGTAAAAATACATTTCTTCAAGTTCAAGGAAATCTGTAACTGGCGGCACTGATCAAACATAATATGCAACAGGGTGGCGTGTTTTTTTAATAAATTGTAGACAGTCCAATCGTCCATGTAGAATTCCAGGAAATTGTGGATATACTCTCGGAAAGCAGCGATGACAATCCGAGAAAACACGGTCGGAGCATTTTTCAAGCCAAACGACATTAAGTGGTATGCGAATGATCCCCATTCGGTGGTGACTGTCGTCTTTGGCTTGTCCTCTTCCACAATGCGCACCTGATGGTAACCCTAAAAACCATCCGTGAAGGAATAAGCTTCATTTCCCGCAACATGATCCAAGACTTTATCGCTAAAAGGAGTGGGAAACGGATCATGGATGCAAGCGTTGTTCAGAATTCGGTAATCGACACAGACATGTATCTCTGCCTTGTCCTTCTTATTCTGAATGACGATAGGACTCACCCACTCTGCTTCTTCCACTGGAAAGATGAGACCTGCAGCCAGCATCTTGTCAATCTCCATCTTGACCTTCTCTTTGACCCGTGGGTTCAGCTGGTAGGGTCGATGCTTTACGGGCCTGGCATCTGGTTTTAGGACAATACACATTTCGCCGAGGTCACCCTTGATACCCTTCAGATCTGCAACCGACGAAGGGAAAAAGTCTTCGTATTCCTGGAGGAGGCTGAAAACTTCCTTAGTCGTCTCTTCGTCCCAGTAATCACCCACCGTAGCCAACTTGGGCTTTTCCTCCATACCAATGTTTAACTTATTTGTCTTTAGCGGCTGTAGGTGGATGCCTTCAGTGGTCGGTTCTTCGTTGATGTTCCGCTCGCCTTCCTTCTCCTCGAAATACAGATGCCAGAGATCCTCCAGACTGTCATCGTCTGGGTCGCCATCAATCCGTTGGCAGGCCAACTTGCGCCTAGCCTCAGGCCATGATGCAACCATGGCCCCAACGGGCTCTGGGTCGAGGAAAAACAATACCCCCTTGATAGCTTGTAGTGCCTGGGACACCAGCTCTGTCTCTCCCTCGAACGAGAAGCACTAAACAAACTTGGTCGCAACTTCCTGCCAGGAGCTGGTTCCTTGTTTCCGCTCTTCTTCTAGGTACCAGGCCTGGGGGATGGTATCTAGGGAGTGGATGAACCAATGTACCCACAGCTCTTGTGGGTATCCCAGACCTTGCCACTGTTCCTCACAGCTCTTCAGGTGGTCCCATGGATCGGAAATCTCGTTGTACCTGTGCTTGCGCCGAGGGCCTTCGTCTTCTTTAAACCGTGCCCGCAATGCCTCCGCCACGCAACTCCACTGTGTCAGGGTGTTGTGGTGGTTCCTCCACCACCTTGCTGACATGGACTGTAGTGTAACATCCAAAAGGGGTATCCTGCGGCCTTCTGGAACCATGTCTTCCACCTTTGCAATGAAGGTATTGACAACCTACATGTTCGATAGGGTGGGATATTCTCTGAACTCTACGCCGATCCAACAGACTCGAGCAATGGCGGCACATCTCCGCGTACTGGTCTCATACCCACCCTGCTGCCAGTCTTCCTAGGCGAGTTTTGAGCCCAGCTCCGAGCTCTGGACACTGCGCCAGCTGACAGAGCCTGTTGCGGTCGGGTTGATATAGTCCTCCCACTTCCCTACAGTCATCTGGTAAAGGTGGTCCATCATCTGCGCATCCGCCCGATTGTCCACGGTTTCTGTATATCGTGGGCCTTGATATGAGTCGAGGGGCTGAGTGACCCAGACCTCTCCATCCTCGAAGATCATCAGCTCCTTTTTGAGGTCGATGATGGCATAATTCTCAAAAGCCCAATCAATGCCTAGCAGGGCAGGGTAAGGATTCTTGTCTCCCATAATATCAATAACCTAAAAATCCGTGTAAGTCTTTACCCCCGCAATGTCGACCTCGACGCCTTCGAGTCGAACAATCGGCACAATACAGTACTGGTTTGCCATTCTGATTTGGATTGGCGAATAGGTTAGCTGTGGCCATCCAAGAGCCTCCCACGTCTTCCGCGGTAGGATGTTGACGTTAGACCCTAAATCAAGCATGGTGTCGTTGATTTGGAATCCCGCAACCTGTGTGTTCAGCCAGAACTCTTTTCCCATTCGTCGCTTGTTCTGTTTGACGTGCTACACATACTGGGGTGTTGTGTCCCCAGATTCCATCGGCCCTGTATTCCCCTGAAGTGCATCTTGCAGGGTACGCTTGAGCTGGTCCCGCATGGAAGCATCATCAACAATCTTGAGGAACGGCTGTAGCCAATCTTCAATCAAGTTCCCCATAGCGCACTGTTCTCCGAAGCCCGACGTCGGGGGTATTGCAAGGCCCCCAGTTTCCCTCAGCTGAGAAAAATCCTCCACCGCCTCCTGGAAATACTTCTTCTACACGCCCAGCTGGATCAGGTGTTACGGGGAGGCGGGCCGAATAGCCCAGTCCGGCTCCTTTCCCTGAGCGTCCTCTCCTATCTTCTTGCCACCCCGCATGACGATCGCTACATTCTGCATGGTCGGAATCGCGGTGCTGCGCGGCTCAGAATTTACCAAATTCATTGCCCTCTGCTGTGCCTGCTTTTCCCACCTCTTGATGAGTTCTGGATAGTCCTCTGTGGCGTGGGCATTCACACGACACTAGGAACACCAGGGACGTCGAGGAAGGGGACATTCCCAAGCCACGTGACCCTCCTGGTCACAGTTGTAACATTTCACCAGACCGCGTCCCCCGGTGCGGCCTCCATGCATACCGCCGCCTCTTCCCCTGGAAGCCTCGTTTACCCTGTAGGAGGGACGATCCAATCTATCCGCAAGTGCGTCAAGAGACTTGCACTGCTCAGTGTTATGAGTCATGGAAACACAAAACTCATAGTATACGTTGTTTGGGACCTTGGAGTACTTCTTTAGTATCAGGCACATCTGAGGTGGATGTCCCATCATCCGGAAAATCTCGCAGTATTCCATGGCGATTGCATTCGGTTGAGGTGGGAACCCTGCATAAGGCTGTTGCGGCGGGTATACCCCCGATGGACTCATTGTTGCGCCACCACCATGGGTGGACCCTCCTGGATTGCTGCAACAGAGGGACCCACCCCCGTGCCACGTAGCCTAGGACATTCAGTTGCGACGTGGCCTTTGACCAGGCAGTGAGTGCACCAAACGTTCGGCCGGGCTAGTCTTATAGGTTGCATCTCCTTGAGCTTCTCTATCAGACTAGTGATCTGGTGATATTCCTGAGGGTAGCCCGCCATGGCCTCTATTTTCATGGCTTGTTCTAAAGCATCCTGCAAGTTGTCAATCTTCTGCTGTGTGAGGGGGGTTCACGTCAAGGGAAGCAAAGCCTTGATGAACCAGTCCCTATGATGGTTTGGATCGATCGGGTAGCTCAGTTTCCCAAACGTGTCCTTGAATCGCCATATCAGCTCCCATGCGGTCTCTCCTTCTTTCTGCTTAATCTCCTAGAGCTCGGACAGACCCTGCTGGTCCGTCTGGGGTAGCTTGAATTCGCGGACAAAATCCCGCTTTACGTCCAAAAGTACTGGATTGGGATGGGCCTCGGACAACTTGATAAACCACCGCAGAGCTCTCTCTCTGAGCGTGGTTTGGAACTATATTAGCTTCCCTGCATCTGGCGTCTGCCGAGCCCTCCAAATGGCTTCGTAGAGATACCAGTGTTGCTCTACATCATCGTTTCCCTGGCCCGAGAATTCTGGATACCGGGTGAATGACCCGGCCATATTTACTTGCGGAGGGTTGACTAGGATAAATCCTCCGGATCCTGGTTGCGTAATTGTTCCACTGGGGAATGCAATAGTGCTAGTGACGCTGCTAGTCACGTGTGTCGCCGTCGAAAAATAACTGCTGTGCAACTGACTTAATGCTTGTAACTTAACGAAAATATTACTCAAAGGTTGATAAAGTACCAGGGGAAGGTAGGGATCCTTGCCATGCAAATTTTTGGAAGTAGGGCTGCCTGGAGAGATGCATGTCGTCCGCTCTTGAAACAACCGCTACATTGCAACGTACCATTCGCCATCGGAACCTTCCTCGGGCTGCCCTCCTGCATCATCTTCGTCAGTCATCGTCTCTCCTTTTCTCCTCGCCGGGCTCCCATGCACCCACCGCACTCCCATAACGGTCCCTTATCTTTCCAGGGTATCTGCTGGAGTGTCCATAATCCCTATCCACTGAGGCACCTCCTCTTGATTCTTCCAGTCGTTTTCCCATCTTCTTAACTCCCGCATCACCCTTTCTCGCCACCTGTCGGCGATCTGCACCCACCGATGTGCACGTCGCTCCCTTAACGTCCTTGCGGCTTCAACATCCATCCTCACTCCCCTCTTCACACTTTACGTAGCATCGGTCCCTTCAGCCCTTCCCCCAGCACTGGAGGTTTACGCTTCCATGCTCGACTTTTGAAATCCCACTAGCCCTTCGTCCACCATCAGGGCTTTGATCCACAGCAGAATCTCCTTGAGCAGTTTCCCAACTCGGAACGGAATATAGCTTCAGCCTTTAAGAAGGATTGGTAGCACTCTTCGGAAAACTCTACAATATACCCGTTCAAAGTGGTCTCTACCCAAAAATCCACCGCGCAGGTCAATTCATTGTCCAACCGATGCAGAGCCACCAGATCCCCATGCACCCACTTGCGGTTTATCTTCCGCGAGCTATCCCTAGGCACCTTCATCTGTAACCTCTGCAACCAATTATAGAGGTCACTAGGGAAATTCCCCTAGAGGATTTCGTAAGTATCACTGGCGGAATCTGAGAAAAGGACGAGATCCTTCAGCATGCTTTCCTTTTGATTCATCAACTCCACTTGCTGAGCAATGAACTGGTCCAGATGGTTATCCCACCTCTCCGTATTTCGCCTTCATAGATCCTCGATACCATGATCTAGTTCCCCTCATAACATGCGTGTCCCGGCGATGGAACCATTTGTTGGCGAGGAAACAGGTCTCGCAGGCAAGACCCAGGTTCAAGGATTGAGGCCAACAAAGGAATCCGCTGTAGTCTAGAACCACGCCGGCATTATCACCCTACTCCGGGGAGCAGAGAGTCTCACCCGAGGCATGCCACAACCACATGCAGAAGGGGAATAGATCGATAGTAGAGGAAGGATATGCAACTCATTATTATCATTGAATTGATTGCATAGACATAGGTATATACGCAAGAACATTCATAGAGCGAGCAGGTATTAAGAAAATAAAATTTTAAATCACCATAACCAACATGCATACATATGAATTACACAATAGGACAGCAACCTGCAATTGTATTGATATCTTCATCCACAACCATAGTTACATAGCTTCCGCAAGCAGAGCTCATAGTCTGATACAGATGCCTTACATAACAGCGAGGTAAATGAGAGAACCCTAGGAACTACAGAGATATCCTGGCCGATCTCCTTCAGTCGCTCTGCATTCCTTCTCCTGTTGCATTCCTCCTCTTTTCGGCCGGGTGACTACTATTTATTCACCCACTTTCGCAACTGTTAGTTCCTCTTTTTGTTCTTCTTCAGCTGCTTCCAGCTTCTCCCTTATTATCTGTGTGTTCCGCTTTCTGTCTTCTGTTGTATATCCTCATGCATCTGCTTTCTTCAGCTATCTCTTGATGCGCCACCTCGATAGCTCCGCGGCTTGCTGTAGTTGCGACTTGGTCGTGATTGCCATGTGTCATCTTTCCGCAACCCAAAAAGCCCTCCTATATTCAAAATTCAAAATATTCAAAATGGGTTTCCAAAACAAGGGCCCCAACATTACTTCATTGTGTATATTTTTATATATTTTTTTGGGGGGGTTTTATTTTATGCCTAATGTTAAGAGCTCAAATTGATCTAAGGAATGAAATCTAAGCTTCTAAATGAAATATTTAAATGCTAGGGAATAACTAAATATGAAGGAAATTTAATGATGAAATGTTATTTTTACTCTAAGAAAAGGAATTGAATTACAAATAAATCTTAATGAAATAAATGAAATATAAAATCTAAAAGAAGGAAGAAAAGGAAATTTTAATTAACTAATGTAATTTTCATAAAAATAAATCAAACTTTGGATGGTTAAAATCTGAGCTATGTTAGATTTATTCTAGGTCGGCAAAACCTCTATGGAAAATATCTAATTAAACTGATTCTTCATTTAAACAAAACACTACTATAAATCTGATTGAATTCTACTGATCTTTATATGATGTTCTACCTATCGACATGACGAAATGAAACCATATTCTACCTTATCCATTGAAAGCATTAATTCTATGAAAACAAAGAATTTAATCTACTTCTAAAATAATCAAAGTACAATTCTAATCTAACTTTGTCCTAGTTTTAAATCTAAGAATGATCAAAATATAAATATAATCTAACTCTATTATACATTCCGTGGAATGAAAGCATAAAAATCAATTATTATGAAATTGAACTACTACGCTAGTTGAAATCAAATTTAACTAAGGCAAGCAAGAAATGACAGAGTATCTATTACACAAAACAACATGTTTAATCTTAAAGACTATGGTTGTTGTGTAAACAAATGCATGAATCCATTCAATTGGAAGATGACAGGGTCACATTCATGTAATGATTCAGGCGAGCATAAGATCTAACAGTCAACTACGAATGTAAACAGCTGATTCATAAAACATTTAAAAGATAATTAACACGAAATTAAACTATGAAACAATGAGAAATTAAACTAAAAATAGACAAGAATCTAACTATGAAATGACGAGAATCTAATTAAGAATTGACGAGAGATTAACTATGAATCAATAACAAATTAAACTATGAATCAATAACAAATTAAACTATGAAATTAACAGTAAACTAAACTACAAAATAATTATAAAAACCTCCTTTCTGTGCAGGGGCCCTCTACAACAGAACAAGTGTGAAATCTACTTAGAATATCTATGCATCACTGATATGGAACTAGTATTCTTTATTAGAAAAACAGAGTATAAAAGCATATCACAGTATTATCACAAAATTAAACTTATTCCCGGTTTCAACAAACCGGTATTTATACAATTTTTTGGATTAACTATCTCAGACAATTTTTCCTATGAAAATAAAAATAAAACTAAGACTAGAAGTAACTCGATTTTCTACGTAAGAGAAAATTGAGAGTCTTTGTCTGTTGATCTCGTTCCTTGACTAATCTTTGACCGTGAGTGTAGGCATGATTCCTTCTCGAATTCGAACAACTAAGTAGGATATAATCCATATGTGGACCATTTCAAAGCTTCCCATATGAATCTCTTCTTCATTTGCTTCTCGAAACCTGTCAAACAATAACGGTGGTTGTAGAAACAAAGGTTAGCTACAGAAATGCACGGATTCTGTAGCTAATTACAGAACTTCATCTAAATAATAAGAAACATTATAATATAAATTAGAGATCATCTAAATTCCTTATCAGATGTAAAATATGTCAATTATCAAAATTGAGTTTATGGATTTGTGAAAAAGGAATAAGAAATGATGGAAAAGGATGTCAAATTAGGAACAGTTTTGAGGTTCAACACAACCTACATTACAAGTGCCTTATAACCAACCTACACAGCCAGCTGGACAATTTGGTTTTACCCAAGTCCAAAAGCCTGTTAAAAGTGCAATTCAAATTACCCCACATGTATTTGTGCCAAGAATTCAACAAGTTGGTGCGAGTACTCCAAGTACTCCTATCCAATCTGCTGCGCAAATTTATATTCAACAACCGAGTAAATCTATCCCTGGAGTTTCTCAAACCCCTATTGTTACAACCCTTCAAATGACAACACCAATTGTTACACAGGAAATTCCTTGGATTACTGCTCATCAAATTGGACCTACAGTTCAGTCTATTCCTCAAACCTTTGTAAGACAACTTGGTGCAACTACGGTTCAAACAATTCTACCTTTTACGGGTCAAACCTTTCAAGGTCAGTTTGTTCAAAGTCAACCATTTCAAGGTAAATTTCAATATGGAAAAATGGGACAAAATCTAGTTTACCAGAGCCAACCATACCCTGGTTATATATATCAAATACCAACTTAGCCTCAGTTTGGTATGGCTAACCTTGGATACCCTGAAGGTATTCCAATCCCAACTGTTGAGGCTATTACACATTTTCCTAGATATCCTCCTCTGGGTACTAGTATTTTCCTCAAGGTTATCATTTTGCACAACAAGACCCTAACCGAAGGTTACCATTCATTGCAACTTTAGATTTACTAGACTTGTATCAGCTAACGAATGATCCAATTTACTATCTTTTGTTTTGGCCAGAAATGCCTACTAAGTTTCCTAGTGATATTCCAAAATTTGAAGGAAAATCAGGAGAATACCCCTTGAATTATGTGATGACTAATCATATGTGGTGTGCATCTAATTCATTAATCCATGATTCGATTCGTGTGATACTTTTTCAAAGAACTTTGATCAGCTTAGCTACATAGTGGTACATTGAGTTACCACAAGGCTCTTTCAAAAATTTCAACGCTTTAGCAATGAGCTTCCTAACTCATTTTTAGTTTCCAGTTCGTTATGATAATGGCATAGGAATTTTAAATTTGTTAAAATAGAGTACGTTTATGTACATTTCAGATCACATACACGAATGACGACGTAGATGTTGTTTAGTCAAATTTTTCATTCCGAATTAAATTCTGGCCGAATGGTTCATCTAATCATTGCTTCCTAAGATTACTGAAGATGTAGCTAAAGGAGGCATTGTAACAGAAGACCAGGTCATAGCTCAAGCCCAGTACATGGAACTCATTTACACACCGTCTGGTACTCTGTATGAAAAATTTCCTGATTTACCACGCCCAGGTCAACTCATTGCGACTCCTTCTAGTTCTCATTCCACAAAATATGTAATTGGTACAGTTAATATGACAAACAGTAAGAAGAAATCATCTAAATATACTTCTCCAATCATAACTCTACCAGATTACCTAAAGGAGATCCTTCCCTAGAAACTTCTGTCGAGATTCATGTCGTAGACTCATCTACAACCAAAGATAAATCATCCAGAAATAAGAAGAAGGGGAAGGGTAAAAATAAACAAAACTCTTCTCCCAAAGAGAAAGATGAAAAAACCAAACCATTAGATGAAAACCAGAAACCTCGTTATCCTTGTCTTATCTGTGATGAGGATCAATACACCAAAGAGTGCCCACATTAGGTCGAGGTATCCAAATTTGGAAAAGGTTCATCCATGCCTATTGTCTTGAAAGATCATTTTCCATCACAAGATAGAAAAATGATCGGATCTTCTTCCAATTCATCGACGGATATCTTGATGATGTCCCAGGTCATGGTTGCGACGCGATCTCAAGACTATGGATCTAAGAGTCCTGTAACTAGTAAAGAAACTGAATCATCTAGTCAACCACCAGTATCGACTCCTTCGGTTTCAGAACCATTGAAAATTGAGAAGAATAATCCTGATTTAGTATTTAAACTGCCTACCAAAGGTGTACTTTGAAATTCGGCTTTCAACCCACATGCGAGAGCTGCTCCGAATTACAATATTGTTGAATATTTTCCCATATCCCCTTCAACAATGTCTACCCTCAAGGTGTTGCAGTCTTGTCCAGCTCAAAGGAAATTACTATTATCAGCTATAAGAGAAATTGATCCTCAAGACTCGAATCTCATTGTCTTTGATCTCGAGAACTTTGTATCTAGACTCCCACATCAAATGGATTTTCAAATTCCGGTATTATTCAAATCAAGGTGATTTTTTCACACAGTAATTTATGAGGGAGCATCTACATGCATTATGTCCTTATCTTGTTGGAAAATTCTTGGTTCTATGATAATTAACCAGTTTTTGACCATCCTTAAAGCCTTTGATGGAAGAGGTTTTCGCCCATTTGGAATACTCCAGGATCTATCTATAGAGGTAGAAGGAAAAACTGTAACACTTGATGTGGAATTTATTTATGCCCCTCTTGATTAAAACCTTCTTCTAGGTTGAATTTTGTCTTACGCTATGACCGATGTCGTTTCATCAATATTTCGAATAATCATGTTTCCTCATAAATGAAATATTGTTAAAATCGATCAGTTATCTTACTTCACTTCAGACCCTATTTCTACAGATAGTATCCAACATGTCATAAAAATGGTTATCCCTTATGAAGATGTTGGGGTAGGAATAGTTAAGGATTTCTCTCTCATGGGAAATTTTATTATACATTCTCTTAATGTACCATGAACTATTGGCAATATAAATATGATTACATCAAGCACAATGACATTTGATGACACATGGAATGTGCCATTAGAGTCAAAATTGGACTCCTATGGTGGCGAGATATCTTTAAGTCTTTTTGAATCGACATATGTAGCAGTTAACTCGTGTTTTGACAATCCATCAACTTATACTAATCAGATGAATGTGGTCAAAGAGTCTTCTTCTTTATCAAGCTCATCCTTGACATCATTTTTAGATCCTTTTCAAAAAGTGTTTTCAATTGATGAAAATATCCGACAAATATTGTCATTGCATGAATTACCATGGGACGATCTTCATCATCGACATTATTTTTTACCTGACCTTGATAAACTCGAGAATGATTTTTCATCCATATTTTCAATTGATTATGTCAAGGAACCTCAAAATCCTATGTCAATTCTTCATTTGGATTCTGAGAAAAAATTGGGAAATATTTCCACCACAATTCCTATTGATATATAATTTAAACCCTGGATAACTGCAAACATTCATGTAGATGTGTCTTGCTCAATTGAAGAGATCAAAATGTACAAAACCCCTGTTTCAGGAATTCCGAGACATTTTTTCCTGGTCTTATGAAGAAATGCTAGGTATTGATCCTAAGATTGTTATTCTTGAAATTAAGACATACCCAGTGTTATCACCCTAGTAATTCTTAAGTTTTGGGGTTTAAGTTTTTAGTCAAAGAAGACTAGGGGTAGCCACAAACCTACTTTGGAAATCTAGGATCTAGCCTTCCTAGATTTCAGAGAGGGCTCTCTCTTTATGATTTAACTTTGTTTTGAATTGATATTTTAGGCTAGCTATGATCGAACACTTGGTTTTGGTTTTGAAATGTTTGGTGGAAAATAAGATTACTTAAAGAAAAATTAAAGATGGATCTACTAGTCCATTGGGCTATGGAGTCAAAGTCTAGCAAGCAGAACTAGAAGGCAAGGCCAAAAGGATGCTATTGTATTCAGGGCAAGGTAGATAACCCTTAGAGATGGATAGATTGTTTTGATGAAATGGTTTACTTTGGGATAAAGGAAAATGAAGGATCCTTTGATCTGGAAAAAGAGGAAGGAGGCAGGGGTCAAACGGGACTAGGGGCAATTAAGAATTCCTAAATCTGGAAATCAGCAGAAAACATTTCAATGATTAAGTAGTTAAGGTAGGGAGTTTTTACACTAATCCTGAAGTAATACTCCTAATTAATCATTAAAACTGAACACATATATGAATGAATGGAACTTTTGAAAATAAAAAATGACAAGATAGATGCACTTTACTCTTTCAAATTATCGCATGAATCCTGAATTATGAAGTCCAATTGGCTACTGTCCAGAATGTTGCTTTGAAATTAACACATGTGAGCCTCCAACATACCAGCAAAATTTCTATAATGTTCTTAGCAATTTTATTCGACACTAAACACTTCATAAACTAAAGTATTTATAAAAATGTTTATTACAAAATATCCTAGAGAGATCTAGGAATAACTCTAGGAAATAAAAATATCTCTACACATTAAGAGGGACAACTGCTTAACAACTTAGCAAGTTGTCCTCTTATCTAGAAAATATAGTGCTATCTTATCTAACAAAAACTGATTGTTTAAGTAGCTGTCCATGTTTGTTGGAATTTTGAAAATATCTTTGAAAGAAGAATTCATTGATACTCTTTCCACTTATACTCTTTGACCCTGTATTTTATCTCTGATACTCTTTCGCGCTGTTTATTAACCATTTCGCTGCTGTAAAAAGGAAATTACAACAGTAAAATTAGCTAGTTGTTGTTTTTATTTCTGATACACTTTAACTCTGGATTCTCACTATGATATTCTTTAACCTGAAAATTTCAAGACCTCTATCTGCTGTAAAAATAGTCTTTTCAGCAGTAAAAATCAAAATCAAATGTTGTGTTATCTGTTTTCTTTTCAAGCTAATTTCTTCATTTGCAGTGTCTTCCATTTTTTGCTTTGTTGCTGCTACAATAAATCTGTGAAAGTCTGCCATTGTTCAGCATCTGGAATCTTCATACTTTTCAATTTTCTATAGTTCTCATTCGCTTCAGTGTACTTAGAAAAATTTGGTTTAATTACAGATAAATGCTTGATTTCATTCTGAAGGAAGAATAAATCTTCAATGTATTGAAGAACCACTTTCCCTACTGGAGATCCCTGTGGCAATTGCTTATTAATTTGTTCTTTGGCATGATCTCTGATCTTCTTATCATATTCTTTCTGGTCCATTAACTTGTCATTGAATATATGTATGTCTGGAATGCCTACTTGTCTGAGCATAGTATACTTAGCTAAAAACTTGGTGATGGAAAAATTCATAGCAGCACATTTTTCTTTCAAGTTATTCATCAAATTTTTCTTTTTCAATACCTTTTTGATCTGCAATATAGCTTCTGTTCTGTCCTGTATCTTCAATTCCTCTAGCTCAGTCCTATTCTTACACTGTTTAAGAAGGTAATTAGCTTGTGTGCCTGTGTTGGTTTGTCTGCTAATTCTTCTATAGTATTTTGTATTTCATTTTGAGCTGCCAGAAGGAGGTCCCTTTGTTCATATATTATCTGAAAAAATGGCCATTGAAGATGCATGGCCTCAATGATGTTGGTCCATAGATGATTTCTTATGTAAGAAATCTATGTGGTAAAACTCAAATCCTTCTGAAGATTCTTGACTTGTTCTTCAAGTCTTTTAGATTTTTGTTCATAATTGTTGGCATTAATAAATGCTTCTTTAGTGGATGCGTCCATAATCTGAATATGTTTCTTCAAACTGTTGATTTCATTGGTTTTCAATGTCATTTCTTCCATTTCCTTGACAATTTGTCCTGCATCATTAGTCTGCTACACCTGTGATGTTGAGGATTCTGTTTGGGAAGTAGTAACTGATTGTACTGACACTACAGTTGCCAGTGGCTCTTTGGTGCTAACTTCTCTCCCAATGTAGAAGGAAAAAAAACTATAATAATAGGAATAACTGTGGGAATGGTGGAAGCTTCTATTTCCTTCACAATTTCCTTTTCTTTCATCAGTAAATCCAATTGGATTTCCATTTCCTTTTTTTGAGCGGTAATCTTTATAATCAACTGCATCATGTCTTCTTTCTCTTTCTATTCCTGAAGTATTTATTTTCTCTGTGGGTGCTCACTCTGAGGAAGTTTTAATTGTTTCCTCGAAGCAACAATGTCATCATTTTTATTTTTGATTAAGACTTCAGTAGCTTGTACATTAGATGGGTCCACTCCTATTTGTAGAATCAGATCTTCCAATGCTTTGATTCTAAGATATTTTGCATATAAGGAGCCTTTATCAAGCTTCATCTAATCTTGCAAGTTGATGATAGTATTTTGCAGATTGGTTACACTCATATATTTTGTCACCATACTGGAATATATCATTTTTGAGCAATGCTTGTGGAATTCTATCTGATCCAACTCATGTACCTTTTTAATATCTACTTCAAATTCCTTCTTTTTGTAGTCAGCCACTATTTTAGGAGTTGAAGTAGTAGGCTGTAAATATGACATGATCATTTTATTTGAAGAATAATCAAATGCTGAAAGCAATCTATCCTGATTTCCTGGCTTCTACTTGAGGAATTGAGAATAATTCTCACTTTTAATCTCCTCATTCCTTTGTTTTATTTGTTTATATGTACCCTTAATATCCAAATCATTCTCTTCTACTGTTTGAGAAGAAGAAGTTTCCATATTCACCTGTTTTTCAATCACTTGGGTCTCTTTTCCTTTGGAGGCTACTTGTTCTCTTTCAATTTCTGTTAATGTCTCCTTTATTATTGTAGTTGCCTCATCATTACTGACCTCTCGTTCATCTTCCACTTCAATGAGTTTTTCTTTGCTAATGGAACCAAATCTTAGCCTTTTATTGTAGATGAGTTAAAATTTTGTATCTGTGGTAGTTTCTGTTGCATAGGCACCCTCCTCTCTAGCTCTTTTGTTTGAATTTTATGGCTCTTTAGGGGTTACCACAGCAACTGTGGTACCTACTTTTTCTATTGGTTGTGTATTTGCAGTCAAATCAACTAATGTATTCTCTTGCCATTCTTCCTGATTAGCATACTTTTCAATATCAGGTTTTGGCTCATGTATGTGTTGAGATTCAACAAGATGATGAGCTTAGAGAAAAGAGTCACCTTCACTAAGTGGGCCTGCAAGCTATTTTTGGCGCAAGTCTATTTTTAGACATGATGATCATATTTCAGAAGTTGTAGGATGCTATTTTTGGATGGTTGATCAAGTTGGAAAAATAGATGAAATTATGCTTTTAGAATATTGGGTGAAGTCTATTTATAGATCATCAATCTAAAAATAGATGCATGTCGATTATTATTAGCTCTTAATAATAATCAGTCTCTAAACAACTTATTCTCTTGGAGCACTTCAGTTCGGTGCATAGATGTGGCACATCAGCTGACAGAATGAATTATGCAATTCCTAAGGGTTTACTGGAGCTAATGCATAGAGGAATCAGTTAGAACTCAAGTGGCAAAGTTATGACACAGTTGGAAGAAGTAGTTATGGAGTTGTATTTAGTTTAAATTAGTTAGACTCAGTTGAGCTAGTTGTATCTAGTCTAACTAATTGATACACTAATAAGAGTGGAGTGAATTAATTAGTTAATTAATTAAAAAATAATAACTCATTAATCAATTGAACAATACAACAGTTAACTATAGTGCATGGTAGTTTCAGTGGAGACCAGTGGAGAGATAGGTGAAAGGGAAAGATAGACTATCTGTTGTGACTATAGTGATGCATTGATTGCATCACACACACATTGGAGTTGCCAATGAGGATTGTGCAGTCAATCCAAGAGTAATTAAAATTCATTCAGAGCTATTCTTCAGCAGGGATTGCGCAGTGGAGGCAGGCTAGCAGGTGGCAAAGATCGGTGCATGGATTTGCAAGATTGGTCCTGATTAGTGTATGACGATTGTACTGTACTAAGAGCTTGTGTTAAGCTTTGTATGTTTGTATGATATTGTCATATGATCTCCATGTTACATAATATATAGTTGGGGTTTTCAACTTTAGGATTTCCCGGTTAAAAACTGTGTTATGTGCGGTTGATTATTTTTGTTTATGCTTCACATGTGTGTGCAATTAAATTTTCCGCAAAATATTAACAAGTGGAATAGATTCAGTATCTTGCATAAAGTTAAATAGTGTGAGATCAGGTGGATCTTGGACATATGCATGCTTAGTGCATATAATTTTTACATGGTATCAGAGCATTGTTGATTGAAGATTGAAATTGTGAAGTGAGTTTGTGCTGGTGGACAATTCGAATTTGCTACAGAAGATTCTTGGTGCAGAAATCGAGTATACATTGAAATGTCTTTCAACAGGTTGAGATTGGAGTATGCCCTTGATGGGAGCTCGAACTACATAGCCTGGAAGGACAGGATGGAGGCAGTGCTAGAGGATAATGGGCTGAAGGAGTTCATCGATAGCAATTTTCCTAAGCCGGGATCTAGCGATGCTGCATTACTTGATGCATGGCAAAAGAAGACTGCAAATACGAGGAGGATTCTGTTGGAAGGTGTGAAGGACCATATTGTGTCTAGCCTTCATGGGAAATCCACTCCATTCTTAATGTGGAAGGCTTTGACAGACTTGTTCCAAAGAAAAAGTGGCCAGAGGAAGTTGGCGCTTAAAGACAAGCTCAGAAAAATAAAAATGGAGAAAGGCAACAGTATTCCAAAATACCTCACAAATTTTGTCCAATGCAAGGATGAACTGAGAAGTGTGGGGGTTACTGTTGATGATGAATACTTGGTGAGATTGGCTCTCCTTGGGCTTTCGAAGAGTTGGCATAGCTACGAAGACTCTGTTAATGGATGGGAGAAACTGCCAGGATGGGAGCGACTTTGGTCGGATCTTGTGTAGGAGGAGATAAGGTAGGGTACCAGGGATGGATCTTCATCGAAGAATGAAGATGAAGAGAATTTCACTTTGGCTGCCAAATAAAGGAAAGGGAAGGGGAGGAAATCTTCTTCAAAATCTGGTGCTAAAGGAAAGAAGCAGGATTTGTCCAAAGTGAAGTGTTTTCACTATCACGAGCATGGAAATTTCGCCACTAACTGTCCACAGAAGAAGTAGAACAAGCAGGTTGCTGGATCTACAGCTGGAGAGGCCTTAGCCTTGCAATTTGAGCTTGATTTCTCCTTGATCGCTTGCTTGGTTTCAAGCTGCATGGTATCAGTGTGGTATCTTGACAATGGTGCGTCTTTCCATATGACGAGAGACAAAGAGTTGTTTAGTGACTTGGAGGAGAAGGACCTCTAGATGCATATAGAGATGGGCGATGATGGTCAGTACAGTGCGACTGGAATTGGGACCATTACCTTTGAGAGGGAGTCTGCTAATCCATTCTTGTTGAAGAATTTCATGCATGTTCCAGGTCTGAAGAAGAACTTGGTCTCGGTCACAATGCTGGAAGACAAGGGTTATGATGTTGTTTTCAGTGAGGGAAAAGCCTTCCTTCGACATAAATCAACGGGTCAAACCAAGAAGATAGGGGTTCGAATTAAGAATCTCTACAAGCTGGAGGTAGATGGCTACGTTTCAATGGTGGGCAAAGTAGAAGAAGTGGTGAGCCGGGATGAGAGCGAATTATGGCATAAGAGATTGGGCCATCTTCACCATGGTGCTTTGAAGATTTTGCAGCAGATTTCTACTGGAATTCCCAAGGGTACTGTTGTGCAGTCAGACCAATGCAAAGGATGTACAATGGGTAAGTTTGTGAAGACCACCTTTCATGAGAAGGAGAACCGTGCTTCGGTGATCCTGGAGAGAATTCACATAGACGTGTGTGGACCATTCTCGGTTGCTTCAACAAAAAAACACAGGTATTATGTGATATTTGTTGATGAATATTCTCATAGATGCTGGATCTTATTCATGCATAAGAAGAGTGAAACTTTCTCAAAGTTCTATGAGTTCAAGGCATTAGTGGAGAAGGAGTTGGGGAAACAAGTGAAAGCTCTACGGAGTGATAATGGTGGTGAATAAATCTCGGGCGAATTCAAAGACTTCTGTAGCAAAGAAGGAATTCGAAGAGAACTCATAGCGCCTCATAACCCACAACAGAATGGGGTCACGAAGAGAAAGAACATAATGATCGTGGGTGCTTCACGAGCGATGTTGCTTGACCAGGGCCTACCGATGCACTTGTGGGCGGAAGCATGCAACACTATATTTTATGTGCAAAACCATTGTCCTCATAGAGTACTTGGCATGAGTACACCCGAAGAAGCTTTTACTAGTAAGAAGCCAAATATTTCTCATTTGAATATTGTTGGCTTACCTGTTTACATTCATCTGATGAAGGACGCCAGGAAGAAGCTAGAGACGACTGCAGAAGTTGGGATATTTGTGGGGCACACAGAAACACCCCATATCTATCATGTGTATTTTCCAAATAGTTAGATGACTGTTGTGCGACGAGATATAAAATTCAATGAGGTGAAAGCCATGAAGTTGTCACTGGAGAGGGAGCTACACTTGCATGCAGAGGAGGAACTTCTTGTTCCCAAAGATGAGCCTCTGGATGTGGATCAGCCACAGGAGGAGATTCATGGAGTGGAGGAGTCCACTCATGTAGAGCCAAACATCAGATAGGGCAGAAAGCGTACCACAGAAGCTGAGATACTGAAGCTTGATGTGGCATAGAATGTAGGAGTCCCTACATCACAGCGCAGACAGAGACAATCACTTGACCGATATACTGGGTACATGGCTCTTATGAGCAAGTGTATCGTGATAAAGCCATATTCTTTTGAAGAAGCAGTGCAGGAGCCCACACGGGTAGATGCCATGGTGGAGGAGTATGACTCCATTATCAGAAACAGTGCTTGGGATATTGTTCCAAGGCTGGTGGGAAAATCAGTTGTAGGATCAAGATGGATCTACAAGGTAAAGCAAGCTGTTGATGAGAGTGTCGAGAAGTATAAGGCAATATTTTTTGCCTGGGGCTTCTCACATATTGAGGGGATTGACTATGAAGAAACCTTTGCACCTGTCGCACGGTATTCTTCCATACAGACCATCCTTGCTCTCTCAGTGCAGATGGGTTGGAACATTCATCAGATGGATGTGAAGACTACATTCCTTAATGGGATCATTGAGGAAGAGGTGTACATTGAGTAGCCTGAAGGATTTGAGATCTTCAGAAGCAAGTCGCATGTGTGCAGGCTCAAAAGAGCGTTGTATGGGCTGAAACAAGCACCCCGTGCTTGGTACACTTGGATCGAAAACTATTTCACTGGACTTGGCTTCACCAAGAGTGATGTGGATGAAAACCTATACCAGATTGTGCTGGAGGGTAAGCTTTTAATCATTGTACTTTATGTTGATGATTTAATACTAACAAGTGATGAGCAGTTGATACACTCATGCAAGGCAGATCTTGCAAAGGAGTTTGAGATGAAGGATTTGGGCCTCCTTCATTATTTCCTTGGATTGGAAATATGGAAGCGGGAAGGTGAACTGTTTGTGTCTCAAGGAAAGTATGCCTGGGAGATACTGGAGAAGTTTTACATGCAAGGCTGCAAGCCTATCGACACTCCTCTTCCAAGAAATTGAAAGAAAGAGGATGCTACATCGGTAGAGGTAGTGGATGCCATTGTTTATCGACAGTTGTTGGGTTCGCTCATGTATTTAGTCAATACAAGATCGGATATATGCTATGCGGTGAACCAACTTTCACAAGCGATGGTTAAGCCTACCAATTTCTTTTGGAAGGTAGGCAAGCATGTCCTGAGATATCTCAGGGGCACATCTGAGTATGGTTTCTGGTACAGATATACTGATGAGGTGAAGTTGCATGGCTTCACGGATGCAGATTGGGCAGGAAGCCCAACAGACAGAAAGAGCACATCAGGAGGGATTTTCAGTATTAGATCTACGGCAGTTTCTTGGTACAACATGAAACAAAGATCCGTGGCACTCATTTCAGTGGAAGCAGAATACATGGCAGCAAGTTTAGCTACATGTGAGGCTATCTGGATGAGGAATATTCTGGTTGGTTTGTTCGGTTCACATTTAGATCCCACCGTGATACATTGTGATAATTAGAGTTGCATTAAACTCTCGGTTAATCCCTTGTTTCATGATATATCTAAACATATTGATATCTAGTATCATCATATCAGAGATTGTGTGCAGCGGAAGATCATGTTTCTTCAGTACATTCCTACGGAGGATTAGGATGCAGATATTCTGACGAAGGCGCTCACCAGGAGAAAATTTGAATACCATAGAGGCAGGATTGTGGTGAAGGATAATCCGTATCTTGTTGAGAGGGAGTGTTGAGATTCAACAAGATGATGAGCTTAATGAAAAGAGTCGCCTTCACTAAGTGGGCCCGCAGGCTATTTTTGGCGCAAGTCTATTTTTAGACTATGTCTATTTTTAGACATGATGATCATATTTCAGAAGTTGTAGGATACTATTTGTGGATGGTTGATCAAGTTGGAGAAATAGATGAAATTATATTTTTAGAATATTGGGCGAAGTCTATTTATAGATCGTCAATCTAAAAATAGATGCATGTCGATTATTATTAGCTCTTAATAATAATCAGACTCTAAACAACAACTTATTCTCTTGGAGCACTTCAATTTAGTGCACAGATGTGGCACATCAGCTGACAGAAGGAATTACGCAATTCCTAAGGGTTTACTGGAGCTAATGCATAGAGGACTCAGTTAAAACTCAAGTGGCAGAGTTATGACACAGTTGGAAGAAGTAGTTAAGGAGTTGTATTCAGTTTAACTCAGTTAGACTCAGTTGAGCTAGTTGTATCTAGTCTAATTGATTGATACACTAGTGAGAGTGGAGTTAATTAATTAGTTAATTAATTCAAAAATAATAACTCATTAATCAACTAAACAATACATCAGTTAACTACAGTGCATGGAAGTTTTAGTGGAGACCAGTGGAGAAATAGGTGAAAGGGCAAGACAGACTATCTGTTGTGACTATAGTGATGCATTGATTCCATCACACACACATTGGAGTTGCCAATGAGGATTGTGCAGTCAATCCAAGAGTAATTCAAATTCATTCAGAGCTATTCTTCAACAAGGATTGCGCAGTGGAGGCAGGCTAGCAGGTGGAAAAGATCGGTGCATGGATTTGCAAGATTGGTCCTGATTAGTGTATAACGATTGTACTGTACTGAAAGCTTCTGATAAGCTTTGTATGTTTGTATGATATTTTCATATGATCTCTATTTTACATAATATATAGTTGGGGTTTTTAGCTTCAGGCTTTCCCAGTTAAAAACTGTGTTATGTGTGATTGATTATTTTTGTTTATGCTTCACATGTGTGTGCAATTAAATTTTCCGCAAAAGATTAACAAGTGGAATAGATTCAGTATCTTGCATAAAGTTAAATAGTGTGAGATCAAGTGGATCTTGGACATATTCATGCTTAGTGCATATAATTTCTACAGTATGAATGGAGGTAATTTTCAATAGACCTTGGGGGTCATAATTCCAAGGAAAACTCACTTGGAATTTCAATTCTGATAATTTGCTTTGTATCTCTTTCTAAGCATCCCTGTTATTCACTATAAATGGACCAATCTAATTTTTTAGTTTAAATTGAGTCTTCTTTTTGGATGCCATGAAATTGATGGCATCAACATTCGACACCTGTCTTAAATATTCCAGAGAAAATACTTTTAGAGTTAAAAACTTAGGTAACTTATAGGGAAGCAAATTGGTTCCAAAAATTCTTAGTTCAGTATGCTTCTCATATAAGTACCAATCTCCCATTTTACACTATTCTAACAGCTGTAATATTCTTTTCATCTCTTCATTTATTCTGGGTTGTTCTGATTTATGAAGTAAATTCATTGTTGGTTTGTTAAATATATCAGTGAAGTCTGTATAATTATATTCATTTCCTTCCTTTCTTAACAAAGATGTCCAGAAAACAACTAATAGAGGTTGACCCTCTACATTCATCTTCTACAGTGCTATAGGAAAATGATCTCCTTGTGAAAATAAGAAAAAATGGAATAAATAGGAGGAATATCTAAACACCCCTTCAGTGGTTAGCTTTGTCAACTGGTGGTGTATGGAATCAGCAATAAATCTAGCAAAATCAAAGACCACAGCAGGAGGCTCACCAGGGGATAGAGTGGATAAAAATCCAAGGATAGACTCATCAGTAAAGTATCCTAAGATGAAGGATAACATTGAAATAACATGTCTAGAACCCTCTAGAAACTTGGAAGTCGAATATGGAGGATTCAACTTTGGGATATCTACATGGCTGGGCATCAAGTTCAGAAAAATCATGAATTTTTTAGGGAAGTCTAACCCTAAGTATAATTGAGTTAGGACTTCAATGGATAATGGGACTTCCCTAGGGTCAAATTGTATCTGCAACATTTCATTAATTGACTTGGCAGAGATAGAAAAGAGGATTTCCCTGTCATTATTTACAATGGACCTTTGATCTGGGACATAATACTTCTGGCATAGTCTTATTAAGTCCTGACCAGGATGTGTCATTGGGACAATATATTTAGGTAATTTTGTATCCTAGAGGGGCATTTCTTCTTTGTCAAGGAACTTTTCATGACACTAGTTATGTACTTCTAATAGATTGAATTCTACTAGAGGGTCCAAAATTTTGTAATCTATATCAACCAAGGGAATGAATTCTTCAGTGGACACTGGAGGTTGAAGAGGATTTAAAGTCATAGAGGTCTTAGCAGTGATAGTAGGAGTAGACTTTGGGGCTTTTGTTGCTTCAGTTTTGGGAGGTTTGGATCCTCTAGACTTAGCAGGCTTAGATCCTCCAGCCTTTGGTGTAAGTTTCTTTTTTGTCATTTTGAATTAACTATAACAAGATTAAACAGTTTTCTATAGTGGATTTTTCTTCAATAGAGGGTAATTGAGCAATTTTTATGGGCAAGGATGATAGCAGTGGGAAATTCAGTGCTCAATTGGGGTTTTTAGGGCACAAGAAATGGCTTAAAATAGAAAACGTAGGTTTTCTGAATGATTGGGATTGTAAAAAGGGGTTTAAGGTTTCAGTGAGTTTTAAAACCTTTTAAACCGTGGAATTTGTCTTTCAAGAGTCTCTGATTCAGAAATTGGTTTAGAAATGATATTTTCTGTAAATGGAAATTTCTGGAGAAATGGCAAGGGTTTTCTCTATTTTTCCAAGGTTTAGGTACATAATTTATGGGCACTTTTACTCTTGGTATCTTTAATTGGTTCACTTGAGGGTCGAAACTGTGAAATTGCAGGCCAAATTCAGGAAAATACCTGATTTGCAGGTATCTGGTTGCTTTGAGAAGGATTTCTCATGATTTGATGGTTCCTGCAATACTGATGCAAAGGAATGGCTTTGAATTATCTTCAAACCAGGAAACAGTAGTTGAAATTAGGTCTAAAACAGGAATTCAGGGCTTCAAAACACATCGGGAGCTTCTGATAACAACAGGAATGTATGTAACAGTTGGGCGTGACAAAATATACATATAACACAAATAAAAACATATCAAAATGGTTTTATCATTTGTTATAAATCTTTAAAATATGTCATATTGGCGAGCCAAATCGTGAGCGGGAGCTGTTTTTGTTTTGTTTTGTGAAAACAGAAAACCATCAGTAGTTTTCGTGCTAGGTTGGGGTGGTAACTAGTTTTGCTCCAAGTGAACACGACCGTATCAGGAAATGACACGTCGCAGGAGGCAATAAGGAGAAAACCGCCCATTTCGCGCTCGTTTGGGATTTCGACGATAGTTTACTTTGGGAGCGCGAAACTAAACGTCCACCATCGGATCTGGAAAGAGCAAGTGAACGGTCGGGATGTGATTTGAAAGTTGCAGTGTAAACAGATGTGGGGCCAAGTGGGTTCATATGCGCGATTAGTTAATATATAATTAAATATTTTTAAATATATTAGATGGGTAAGGTTAAAATCATATATGGGTGGGATTAATATGTTTGCAAAGGGAAATATGGGTGGCAATATATATGAAACCTTTGTACAATGCTTTATATGTATGCGGGGAATATGGTTTCCAAAGGTTTAATTTATGTACAAAACATGAGGTTTTATACATCAGGGAAGGTAAAAGGCTTAGGATAAATAATCTTAGGCTTTTAACCTTAGGTTTAATCAATGCGGGAAAAGGTATTTAAGTATTATAAAGGCGCAGAATATCAACCTTTATAAAACTTAGGGTAGAATGAGGTTAGTGGGATAATGATTTTTTTTGTTTTTACAAAGGCATGAAGTATTTACAATAAGATGTAATGGGGTAATGGGTAGAGCAATGTTTTCACATTACATAGAATGTAAATAAAATGCGCTTTTGTATATTTTTAGTTTTATTATATAGTTTTTCGACTTTTTGGAAGGTCTAAAACTATAGGGGGGCGGGATATTTGAATATTGATAGTTTTATGCTAAAGGGATATTTTTGGGATTTATTTCAACATGTGGGTAATTACTTTGGCATAAAAAGCTTATAGTAGTGGGTTTTAGGGATAATAAATTAAAAGGATTTATACGAATAGGACAAGGAATTTTATAAGGAGTTAATAAATAAGTTAGAAGTTCACATGACATAGGATAATGAAACACCAAAATATATTCATATGACTAAGTAAAGTGATGATGTAAAAAGGCAAAGCTTTATCATTTGTAATTTGACCACTATTACTCAGGATATAATATTTTTGGAGGGCTTTTATGCTTTTATGAATGAAGGGAATTAACTAAATGGGATTTTCTTTTTCATTAAGTAAAAAGGTCTTTACTTATGAACTTAAAGTGCACATGGATGAATGTAGGGTTAATGATGACAATTAGGGATTAACATAGAAATTCAACACTTTTAACTTAACAGTCATTGAGCCTTGGGTCCGGTCCCAACAGAAGTCAGAGAAATGATATGAGCCTCTTTGACTGAAAAGTCTAGAATGCAGAATAACAATAGGAGAGGGGAAATTAGTGATTTTTTCTTAATGAAAAGTATTTACATGATTCTCCCACTTCTTTCTACCTACGCAACTTTTAATATAACATTTTTTCCTGCATTTTGCAAGTGCATTGAGCTAGCAACCTTGAACATTTTATTCTTTTGAAAGCAATAAAAACTATCTAAATCTACCTTATATCATCCGAGGGCTCAAATTAAACTGATGAACTCCTCTTTATTATCTACCTATCTAGTAACTAGTCAGAATTAAACTGTCTGACTAATCTTTATTCACTATTCTACAACAATAAAATTGAAACATGACAAGTCAAGATTAAGCAGTTCAACTCATCATGGATTATGGCATTTATTAACACTTTTCCATAATCATCAGTAACAAAGTAAAAAGTAGTGGCATTTGGACTTGCACGCTTTCATGTTTTATTGATTTTTTCTTTGGGGTATATTATTTTTTCTAAGTCCTTTGATTTTTCTTTTAGGATTTTACCCTCTTTTTGCTTTTCTATTTTTTTTATTTTTACAAATATGGGAAAACAAATTGCAGAAAGAAAAGTATGTACATATTTACAAGACTATCATAAGTCAATTCCAAATTATGAATCCTATACTTATAGGACACTAACAGCGGCTTCACATGGGGATGGCATTTCCTAGTGAAATGTCAAGAACTCTAAGATCAGTAGCCTTCCATTTTGACCATGATGATTCTGTAACTATCTTCAATTTTCTGCAACAACTCATACTTATGATATTTTACTCTTAAAAGCTTAGGGCCTTCACTCCGAGCTTCAATTTTGAGAGGAAAATATCCAATCCAATCTACACACTTGCAATGAATATTTACAATGATGTAAAAGGAAACTTGGACTAACTATTATTTAACTCAGAAGAATAGTAGTGTTTGAGCATCCTACCATTCACTGGTCCTTCTGGGACATCTGTTCCATCCAAATTTCTGATAAAAAATGCATTTTTACCTCTGTACCCATAAATGACATAAGGAAATTTCCATAGAAAGTCAAACTTTCCATGTTTCCCTTTTTCTTCTCTCCTGGAATCCCATTTTAACACTTTATCTCCTATGGTAAAGTCATCTTCTTTAGTTATTTTATCAAAAAATTTCTTGATTTTCTCTTGAATGACCTGTGATTTTTCATAGACTTCTTGTCTAGTCTGTTGTATATGGATAGTTTGATTTATCCTTCTTTGTGTATCATTAAGTTCTACCTGTGATTCTTGGATAATATTCATGACTGGAACACCTAAAAAAGATGGGAAAACTTCATCCATCCCATATAAAATCTGGTGAGGAGATGTTCCAATTGACTTCTTGGTAGTAAGTCTATCTGCCCATAATGCATAGAATAAATTTTTATTCCAAGTTTTCTTATTTTCTTGAAGTAGTTTTTTGATGATACTCACAAGGCTTTTATTAGATGATTCAACTAGGCCATTACCTTGAGGGTAATAAGCAGTAGAGTGGCCTAGGGATATATGGTACTTGTGACAAAAGGAAATCATTTTCTTGGATTTAAATGCAGCTGCATTATTAGTAATAATTTTCTGTGGGCATCCAAATCTAGATAAAATGTTATTTTCTATGAAGGAGATAATGACTGAATCAGTGGCGTGTATAGTTGGAATGGCTTCTATCCACTTGGTGAAATAATCTGTGGTAGTCAATATCCACTTGTGTTGGCCAGAGGACGAAGGGTGAATTTCACCAATGAAGTCTAAACCCCATTGTTGAAAAGGAATCTCAATAGAAATAGGTTTGAGTGGTAAGGGTAACAACTTCCTTTTTCCTTCAAAAATATGACATTTGTGACATGAAGTAACAAATTTTTTCACATCAGAAAATAAGGTAGGCTAGTAAAAAACAGCCCTAAGAATCTTATCTACTGTACTTTTCCAGTATAGGTGTCCTCCAAAATCACCTACATGAAACTCTCCAAGAATTTTTTCAGCTTCTGATTTAGTAAACAATTTAGTAAAATCCCACTTTGTTCTTTCCAATAAATCATTTGATCTAGAATACAATATCTCATTGCTTTAAGTTTGATGAATCTAGCTTTTGTTCTAGTTAATCTAGGAGGAGCTTGTAAATTTGTAAGTACAAAGATAATATCTGAGTACCATGGTGAATCTAGATAGGCTTCACTGATCAATGGAGTTGATATCTCTTCCTAGTCATCAATCTGGACAATAAAATTTATATCCAAAGCATTACAATTGGATTCAACCATCAATCTGGCTAACCTTTGTCCTTTTATGAGCTTAGTTGGTTTAATCTCAATATCATATTCAAGGATAGTGGCAATCCACTTTCCCCTTCTTCCATCTAGCCCATCTTGTGTTAAAATATATTTGCCTACAGAATTAGGGACATAGGCAATAATGTGGGAGTAAATAATGTACACCCTGAAATCTTTAATGGCTTTAACCAAAACTGAAGCTTGTTTTTCCATTATGTTATATCTCAAAGGTGCATCTCTAAGGGTTTTACTGAAAAATGCTATAGGTTGTTCAAAACCTTGGTCATTTTTTTGCAGTAGAATAGCAGCGATGGTATGTTCTGAGGCAAATGAAAATATTATAAAATCTTTCTTGAGTCTGGACTGATTAGGACTGGAGTTTTTGTTAAAGCATGTTTAATGGATTTGAATGACTGTTTTGCTTCAACTGTACATTTTAAAATAGAGTCATTTTTTAACATGTTATTTAGTTCTTTGATGATCTCTACTAGATTAGAAATAAATCTTCTTAAAAAGTTAATTTTACCTAAAAATGCTTGTAACCCTTTGATGTTCCTAGGTGGGTTAATGTTCAATATGGCTTCTACCGTTGCTGGATCTATACTAATACCCTCCTTTGAAATTATGTGTCCAAGTAATTTTCATTCCTCAAGTCCAAAAAGAGTTTTCTTAGGATTTAATGATATATCAAATTTTCTACACTTAATGAAAACTTGTCTCAGATTATCCAAATGTTCATTATTTGTCTTAGAAAAAACGGTAATATCATCTAAATATATAACCAAAAATTAATGTATTTCTTTGGCAAAGGCTATTTCCATAGCCCTCTGAAAGGTAGCTCCAGCATTCATCAAACCAAAAGGCATTTTTACATACATGAAAGTGCCCCATGGAGTGGTAAAAGTTGTTTTAGGTTGGTCTTCGTTCCGGAGAAGTATCTGGTTATATCCAGAAAAACCATCTAATAAAGATATCCTAGAAGAACCAATTACCCTTTTTAAAATATGGTCCATTTTGGGTAAAGGGTAATTATCCTTCAAAGACACTTTATTAAGATTCCTGAAATCTACACATAACATGATTTCACCAATTTTCTTTCTTGTAGGTACTAAGTTATAAACCCAATCATAATATCTGATTGGTGCAATGATTTGGGCATCACACATGTGTTTAACTTCTTTTTCAATAAAAGGTAATAAGACAGGATTCATCCTCCTCAATTTTTGTCTAAATGGTTTCTGATCTTCTTTTATAGGAATCTTATGTTGAATTATGCTTGTGTCATATGCCTTTAAATCTTCATAACTCCATGCAAAGACATATTGATATTCCTTTAAAAGTTCCATGTATTTTTCTTTTTCTTGAGGGGGTAAAGATTTTGACAATTTGATCATTTTTGGTTTTGTTTCTGTCCCAATGTTACATTCTTCAATGTCAGACTTGACTGGTTCCATTTTAGGCTTTTTGGGCACATAATTGGAATCAAACAAGTCCTCCAAAGGAGTTAAACCCTTAGGTAAAAAATGATCTTTTAAATCTAACATTTCAATTTCATCTTCAATTATTTCATCTATATCTACCTTCTCTAAGTTATCTATGTTAGCTTGGGTAAATACAGTGGGTTTGGTAAGTTTATGTGCATCTATATTATTTATTTCACAATTAACATCTAAATCTATGTTACATTCTAAATCTAAATTATCATTTGTGTCTATGTTACAATTCTGAAATTCATCCTCATTATTCAAAAAATGATAAATATGTTCATATTCAGAGAAAATCTGCTAATATTTGACATTGTCTGGGACAATGGGTCTATATTTAACTTTAACAGTACATTTATGTGTTGGTTGAAAAGGTAAATTACATGTGCTAGAAAAATTTGCTAACAAAATTTGCTAGGCAATGTGCTTGCAAATTTTCATTTCTGGGAATAGTGGCAAACTTACACTCTAGTAAATCATCAACCAAATCAATTTCTGCATCTCTGTATTTGGCTAATCTAGGATCATGAACAAAATATTCATCATTTATTTGTTTAATAACTAATTTCGAATCTCCCATGATTAAAATTCTCTTACCTCCTAAATTTCTGATAATTTGGAGGCCTAAGATAAGTGCCTCATACTCTGCCATGTTGTTGGTGGATTTGAAGTTGAGTCTAAAGGCATGTCCTTCCGAATGGTTGGTCTCAATGTTTGTGATCCACACTCTAGCTCCTGCTCCTGAATTTTTCATTGAGCCATAAAATTCTAAGTGCCAAAGGGCTTAATGAAAAATGTTATCATTATTTGGTTTAGGCTTTATGTCAATTAATTCAGTTTGGATTTTGTTATTATCAGAGTTACATAAAATGAAAGAGTTAAGATCAGTTGGTGTTGAGTAAATTGGGTAATTTATAGATCTCTCAGCATTGCTGACCATGTATTTCATTAAAGTTCCTCTGTAAATCTTCTTAGGTTGTCCAAACATTGTTATGGTGGCATAGCTCATGTCTAATTATAGAGATCCTTGCAACTTAGCTCCCCATGAGCGAGAAAGAAGCATACCATATTTTGGTGGGACATCAGCTACTAAAATATCCATAACCATGCTTTTACCAGGATAATGAACCAAATTCACACATAAGTCTTTTATCAATCCAATGCACTTAACCTTGCTTGAATCAAAAGAGAATAAATCTTTATATGGCCTTGTTATTTCTAAATTTAGAGTTTCCATAATAGATTTTGGCATTAAATTGTGGGAAGCTCCTGAATCTAACATTGCATTATGTAAAATCTGATCGTGAATAGTAAGATAATATAGAAGGGAGGAAATGATCCATTTGAATGCTTACCATTTACTTCAGGGCCAAAAATTAGTTCAGGCTGATCGTCATTTAGATTAATGGCATCTTCATGACCATCATTCATATTCAAAGTTTCAGTAATTTTTGGTCTATACAAGTCATTTTTTACCAATTATGTTAAAGGAATTGGTATCTTTAACTTTGCTATTTCAGTTTGAATATTAAATGTTGGTTTAGATTTACTAATCTGAATTAGTTCATCTTTTGTGATAGTTATATGAGTGGGTTTTTTAGGTATTTCAGCAGATGTACTCTTATCTTGAGTTGTCCTATTGTTCTCTGTTTGAGTTTCTTGATTCTTGCTGTCTTTAGTTCTCTTTTCAGGGACAGATTCATGGGCAGTAGGAATTTTTTGACTTTGAATTTTCAGCAGAAGTTTTAGTGTTAATAGTTTTGGGATTTGCTGATTTAGAATCAACATGATTCTTCTTAAGATCAAGAACTGCTGGTTTTGCTGAATTAGGGGTCTTTGTAGTGTTGGCCTTTTGAGTATTACTAGAGGATTGGGCCACTTCTTCAGTGATGTCAACAATTTTTGGACTTGGTGATTTTTTTGGACTGGGAGGATTGGAATTTTGCTTGTTTTCCCTAGGGAGAATTTGCAAAATCTTTGTTTTTGGTGCTTCTACATTCTTTTTAGTTTTATTTTGAGAGTTATTTTTTTGTATAAGTTTCATTGTTTTTTCTGTTTCTAAGGTTATACTTACTGTGAATTTCATTAATAGCGAAGTCATAACCTTGTTTGGAATCAAAGGATTCACTATATTCTACTTTGAGTTGTTGAAGCTCAAAGAGTTCTTGATCCTCCTGAGTGAGGAAAATAGTGTTTTCTTCATCTATCCCCATTACTATATTGATGTCATCCTCATCTTCATCATTGTTTTGAGAACTCTCAGCATAGTTCTCTTGGAATGGGGGCCTAATGTTTTGATCTGGAGCAGCTTCCTTAGCTTTTCCAGGGTTATTATTTTTTCTGAAGTTGGATTTCTGATTTGTGGCTAGTTATCCCATTGTGGTTTTATCTCAATATTTTCTAATCTATCAACCACATTTTCTAAATTCTTAGCAAATAAATCATATCTAGCATCATAATTTGAAGTTTCCTCTTTAATTTTGACTCTCCTTTCATTCCTAAGTCGAGCCTTTTTGGCTAGAATATTAATGTCTACACCAAAAACATCTAATTGCATATGTTCTAATGTTTCAACATTTCTTTCTCTTAGTTGATATGCCATATCTGGATAAAATCCATCAAGAAATTTCAAAAGTACAGAATAGGGTGTAGGTTTAAGATCCACAGGAATGGAATTATAAACACTGTTATATCTAGTGCAGTAATCCTGAACAGATTCATTAGGAGCTCTCTTTAAAGCATCAAATTCAGATAAAATTTGCAGAGGATTCTTTTTATTTTCCCATTTATTTAAGAATGCTCTATGAAATGCAGCTAAATTAGCTATACTACCAGTAGCTAAATTTTTAAACCATTTCTTAACCTCTCCTGTTAAACTTTGAACAACTAACCTCATTTGAACATCTAATTCATCTATTTCATAGATTTCATAGTAATTTGTTATTCTTGTAACATGTTGTTGAGAAGAGTATTGTGATTGGCCATCAAATAGAGGTATACTTTTCTGATAATATTTGGGCATATCATGGAGGTTTTGGGGTAAAACAAGAGGAGCATACCTAGCAGCCACGGCTTGAAGTTTTTCTGAACTAGGAGGTATAACAGTGATGATAGGAGTAGTGTTGGATATGGTAGATGGTGAGTTGAAAGTTGTGCTTGAAGAGTTTGGAAAAGAGGTTGGTATATATATGGAATTACTTGGAAATAAAGATGTTGTGCTTATAAAACTAGTGGATGTAGTGGATTGAGTAAACGAGGGGAATAATATCCTAGGATGCAAAGGCAACTTAGGACTGAATATTTCGGTGGATGAACTTGGAAGGGTATCTAAAAATGAGGTGACAACATATAGAGTTGAATCTGCTGCTGGAATTATTGTGGTGTACAACTGATAAACTGGAGGTGTAATGTTAGATAATATATGAGCTAATTTAATAGCTTCATCAATGTCTTTAAGCCGTGTAACATTAATCCTTTCTAGTTGATTTTGAATTTCAGATTTATCTCATTTAATTTTTGCGAAAAAAACATTCTGTTTTGTTTTAAAAAATGAAGTAAATACAAGATCAATTACAGTCTCTTTTAAATCCGTTTCAGATTTGATTTTAAACAAATATTGTTCAAACTTGAAATCAAAATCTATATCAGTTAAGCTTACTAACTCTTTGGGCAAAGAATTAGCTCTTCTTAGTGGTACTTCAGTTTCCAAATTGAAAAGCTGTTTTTTCTTCTTCTTTTTTCAATCTATTCTGGGTTGTCTACTATATTTGCAGGGTTAGGATCCAGGTTTTACCTGGTGTAGTAGATTTTCCTAGAATCCAAAATAACAATTTTCTAATACCCACAACCTTCAAAAATAATCTTGAAGTAGGAAAGATAGATTAAAGATTTTCCTTCAAAACTAAATTCAAGACTTGAGAGTGGTTAGTTTCCCCAGTATGGTCACCAATATGTTATCACCCTAGTAATTCTTAAGTTGTGGGATTTAATTTTTTAGTCAAAGAAGACTAGGGGTTACTAGAAACTTACTTTGGAAATCTAGGATCTAGCCTTCCTAGATTTCAGAGAGGGCTCTCTCTTTATGATTTAACTTTGTTTTGAATTTTGGTTTTGAAATGTTTGGTGGAAAATAAGATTACTTAAATACAAATTAAAGAGGGATCTACTAGTCCATTGGGCTATGGAGTCAAAGTCTAGCAAGCAGAACTAGAAGGCAAGGCCAAAAGGATGCTAATGTATTCAGGGCAAGGTAGATAACCCTCAGAGATGGATAGATTTTTTTGATGAGATGGTTTGCTTCGGGATAAAGGGAAATGAAGGATCTTTTGATCCGGAAAAAGAGGAAGGAGGCAGGGGTCAAACGGGACTAGGAGCAATTAAGAATTCCTAAATCCGGAAATCAACACAAAATATTTCAATGATTAAGTAGTTAAGGCAGGGAGTTTTTACACTAATCCTGAAGTAATACTCCTAATTAATCATTAATATTGAACGCATATATGAATGAATGGAACTTTTGAAAATAAACAATGACAAGATAGATGCACTTTACTCTTTAAAATTATCGCATGAATCCTGAATTATGAAGTCTAATTGGCTACTGTCCAAACTGCTGCTTCGAAATTAACACATGTGAGCCTCCAACGTACCAGCAAAATGTCTATAATGTTCTTAGCAATTTTATTCCACACTAAACACTTCATAAACTGAAGTATTATACAAATTTTTATTACAAAATATGCTAGAGAGATCTAGGAATAACTCTAGTAAATACAAATATCTTTACACATTAAGAGGGACAACTGATTAACAACTTAGCATGCTGTCCTCTTCTCTAGAAAATATAGTGCTATCTTATCTAAAAAAAACTTATTGTTTGAGTAGTTGTCCATGTTTGCTGGCATTTTGAAAATATCTTTGAAAGAAGACTTCATTGATACTCTTTCCACTTATACTCTTTGACCTTGTACTTTATCTTGGATACTCTTTCACGCTGTTTATTAACCATTTCGCTGCTGTAAAAAGGAAATTACAACAGTCAAAATAGCTAGCTGTTGTTTTTATTTCTAATACACTTTAACTTTGTATTCTCACTTTGATATTCTTTAACCTGACAATTTGACCTCTATCTGCTGTAAAAATAGTCTTTTCAACAGTAAAAATCAAAATCAAATGTTGTGTTATCTGTTTTCTTTTCAAGTTGATTTCTTCATTTGCATTGTCTTCCATTGTTTGCTTTGTTGCTGCTATAATAAATTTGTGAAGGTCTGCCATTGTTCAACATCTGGAATCTTCATACTTTTCAATTTTCTGCAGTTCTCATCCACTTCAGTGTACTTAGAAAAATTTGGTTTAATTACAAATAAATGCTTGATTTCATTCTGAAGGAAGAATAAATATTCAATGTATTGAAGAACCACTTTCCCTGTGGCAATTGCTTATTAATTTGTTCTTTGGCATGATATATGATCTTCTTATCATATTATTTATAGTCCATTAACTTGTCATTGAATACATGTATGTCTGGAATGCCTACTTGTCTGAGCATAGTATACTTAGCTAAAAACTTGGTGATGGAAAAAATTCATAGCATCACATTTTTCTTTCAAGTTATTCATCAAAGTTTTCTTTGTCAATACCTTTTTGATCTGCAATATAGTTTATGTTCTGTCCTATATCTTCAATTCCTCTAGCTCAGTCTTGTTCTTACTGTTTAAGAAGGTAATTAGCCTCTGTGCCTGTGCTGGTTTTTCTGCTAATTCTTCTGTAGTCTTTTGTATTTCATTTTGAGCTACCAGAAGGAGGTCCCTTTGTTCATATATTATCTGAATCGATGGCCATTGAAGATGTATGGCCTCAATGATGTTGGTACATAGATGATTTCTTATGTAATAAATCTGTGTGGTAAAACTCAAATCCTTCTGAAGATTCTTGACTTATTTTTCAAGTCTTTTAGCATTTTGTTCATAATTGTTGGCATTAATTAATGCTGCTTTATTGGATGCCTCCATAATCTGAATCTGTTTCTTCAAACTGTTGATTTCATTGGTTTTCAATGTCATTTCTTCCATTGCCTTGAAAATTTGTCCTGCATCATTAGTTTGTTGCACCTGTGATGTTGAAGATTCTGTTTGGGAAGTAGTAACTGATTGTACTGAAATTGCAGTATCCAGTGGCTCTTTGGGTGCTAACTTCTCTCCCAATGTAGAAGGAACAACAGCTGTAATAATAGGATAACTGCGGGAATGGTGGAAGCTTATATTTCCTTCACATTTTCCTTTTCTTTCATCAGTAAATCTAATTGGCTTTCCATGTCCTTGTTTTGAGCAGTAATATTTACAATCAACTGCATCATGTCTTCTTTCTCTTTCTGTTCCTGAAGTATTTATTTGCTCTGTGGGTGCTCACTCTGAGGAGGTTTTAATTGTTTCTTCAAAGCAACAATGTCATCATATTTCTTTTTGATTAAGACTTCAGCAGCTTGTACATTAGATGGGTCCACTCCTATTTGTAGAATCAAATCTTCCAATGCTTTGATTCTAAGATCTTTTGCATATAAGGAGCCTTTATCAAGCTTCATTTGATCTTGCAAGTTGATGATATTATTTTTCAGATTGGTTACACTCATAGCTTTTGTCACCATAGTGGAATATAGCATTTCTGAGCTATGCCTGTGGAATTCTATCTGATCCAACTCATGTACCTTTTCAATATCTACTTCAAATTTCTTATTTTTGTAGTCAGCCACTGTTTTAGGAGTTGAAGTAGTAGGCTGTAAATAGGACATGATAATTTTATTTGAAGAATAATCAAATGCTGAAAGAAATATATCCTGATTTCCTGGCTTATACCTGAGGAATTGAGAATAAATCTCACTTTTAATCTCCTCATTCCTTTGTTTGATTTGTTTATATTTGTCCTTAATATCCAAATCCTTCTCTTCTTTTGTTTGAGAAGAAAAATTTTCCATATTCACCTATTTTTCAATCACTTGGGTCTCTTTTCCTTTGGAGGCTACTTGTTCTCTTTCAAGTTTTGTCAATGTCTCCTTTATTATTGTAGTTGCCTCATCATTACTGACCTCTGCTTCATCTTCCACTTAAATGAGTTTTTCTTTGCCAATGGAACCAAATCTTAGCCTTTTATTGTAGATGAGTTTAAATTTTGTATCTATGGTAGTTTCTGCTATATAGGCGCCCTCCTCTCTAGCTCTTTTGTTTGAAGTTTATGGCTCTTTAGGGGTTACCACAACAAGTGTGGTACCTAATTTTTCTATTGGTTGTGTATTTGCAGTCAAATCAACCAATGTATTCTCTTTCCATTCTTCCTGATTAGCATACTTTTCAATATCAGGTTTTGGCTCATGTATGAATGGAGGTAATTTTCACTTAACTCTGATACTTCTCAATAGACCTTGGGGGTCATAATTCCAAGGAAAACTCACTTGGAATTTCAATTCTGACAATTTTCTTTGTATCTCTTTATCAGTATCCCTGTTATTCACTATAAATGGACCAATCTGATTTTTTAGTTTAAATTGAGTTTTCTTTTTGGATGCCATGAAATTGATGGCATCAGCATTCAACACCTGTCTTAAATATTCCACAGCAAAGAATCTTAGAGTTAAAAACTTAGGTAGCTTATAGGGAAGCAAATTAGTTCCAAAAATTCTTAGTTCAGTATGCCTCTCATATAAGTACCAATCTCCCATTTTACATTGTTCTTACAGCTGTAATATTCTTTTCATCTCTTCATTTATTCTGGGTTGTTCTGATTTATGAATTAAATTCATTACTGGCCTGATAAATAAATCAGTGACGTCTATATAATTATATTCATTTCCTTCCTTTCTTAACAAAGATGTCCAGAAAACAACTGATAGAGGCTAGCCCTCTACATTCATCTTCTGCAGTGCTATAGGAAAATGATCTTCTTGTGAAAATAAGAACAAATGGAATAAATAGGAGGAATATCTAAACACCCCTTCAGTGGGTAGCTTTTTCAACTGGTGGTGTATGGAATCAGCAATAAATCTAGCAAAATCAAAGACCACAGCAGGAGGCCCACCAAGGGATAGAGTGGATAAAAATCCAAGGATAGACTCATCAGTAAACTCATCAGTAAAGTATCCTAAGATGAAGGATAACATTGAAATAAAATTTCTAGAACCCTCTAGAAACTTGGAAGTGGAATATGGAGGATTCAACTTTGGGATATCTACATGGCTAGGCATGAAGTTCTGAAAAATCATGAATTTTTTAGGGAAGTCTAACCCTAAGTATAATTGAGTCAGGGCTTCAATGGATAAGGGACTACCCAAGGGTCAAATTGTATCTGTAACATTTCATTAATTGACTCAGCAAAGATAGAAAAGAGGATTTCCCTGTCATTATTTACAATGGACCTTTGATCTGGGACATAATACTTTTGGCATAGTCTTATTAAGTCCTGACTAGGATGTGTCACTGGGACAATATATTTAGGTAAGTTTGTATCCCAGAGGGGCATTTCTTCTTTGTCAAGGAACTTTTCATGACACTAGTTATGTACTTCTAATAGATTGAATTCTACTAAAGGGTCCACAATTTTGTAATATATATCAACCAAGGGAATGACTTCTTCAGTGGACACTGGAGGTTGAAGAGGATTTACAGTCACAGAGGTCTTAGCAGTGATAGTAGGAGTAGACTTTGGGGCTTTTGCTGCTTCAGTTTTGGGAGGTTTGGATCCTCCAGACTTAGCAGGCTTGGATCCTCCAGCCTTTGGTGTAAGTTGATTTTTTGTCATTTTGTGTAGAAATTTGCTGAATAATGATTAATTATCCACCGAGACTATCCTGATCACATATCAATTCGAATTCATATGCAACACATAATCTCTTCCACTCAGATCATCACACATGCGGAAATAAAACAAGCGATAGCACATCAAATCATCATACACATTAACACAGTATGTATGGGGAAAGCTTATAGCCAAAAACCCCGTAGCTATTGTGTATATTATAATGGAGAAAACATATAACAAACTCAATACAAAATACTCTGAGAGTACAAGTCTTGTCTCATGAGATCACACAAACTAGGTTGGTTTTGAACAAGTCACAGGTTCAAAACACATCCACTAATTGCCTGCCTCTATTGCGCAATCATGGCCTGTCTAAATAGAGATCCAAGGTTCGAATCTCCTTGGCTTGACAGCGCAATCCTCATTGGTAATTCCTCCAAGTGTGGTGCAAATCTCATGCACAACTAATGTCCCAATTGATAGTTGTACTCACCCTTTCATCTACCTCTTCCACTGGTCTCCACTGAACTGTCCATGCACTGTAGTGAACTGATGTGTTTTTGAGTTGAATAATGAGTTACTAATTAATGAATTAAATAATATTTAATTCACTCCACTCATTACTAGTTGATTAGCTAGTTAAACTAATCTCAACTAGTTCAACTAAGTTAAACCGAACACAACTCCACCATTTGTCTCATCAACTCCACCAAACTTCTGCCACTGAAGTCCTAACTGAAGTCAACCATGCATGAGCTCACCAAACCCC